>JAWPEI010000047.1:0-292500 GCA_035578085.1 Solanum pinnatisectum
TACTCTCAAACCTATGACATCCATATCCAACTTCGGTCGTCCTACACAAATCTTACAGATACTTGACAATTTAGCCATGTGAGCATATGGATCTTCCGAAGCCTACCCAGCAAATAACCCTCTTTCCCTAAACATTTGTATAAGACTGCTGGTCACAACAAATGAATGTCCTAGAGGTAGAGGAGGGAGAACAATAGGACCATCTGATCCAACTGCATCATAGTCAACCCTGTAGTTAACACGAAACCTTGGTGCTAGTGGATTCTACACCCTTTTTGCATTTTATATTAGATTACCACCATGAATTTGAGCAGGCACATTAACAACTCCAGGTGGTTGCAATTCAACTCCATCTTCTTGACCCTTTCCAAGTGGATTGTTGTGGACCTCTTGATTATTCATTTTTCTCAAAGTTCTTCTTAATTCAGGATCGTAGGGGGTCCTCAACTCCGTTCACTTGGCATACACAAGAGGTAAGACCTATAGAAAATAAAAACAAAAACAAAAACAAAAATGTAAAATCTGGAAATACTTGACTAAAGTCCAATAATGTAGTTAAACTTAATCTAAAAGCCGTATTCCTCGGCAGCAGATCCAAAATTTGATACGCTCAAATTACACCTCTCTTAAAGAAGCATAAGAGATTGTTATCAAGTAAAAAATCCAACTTGTAGGTTGGGGTCGATCCCACAAGGAAACTAGGGTATATGTGTTCCCCACGAGCTCTTAACGTAGTAATCCTAATAATAGTAATCCCATCTGAGTGTTTGACATTCAAGGCTGATATGTTATGTATCCCTATGTGATTGGTAATATTAGTATGACCTTTCACTTGAGACTTGGTAAATCTATGGGTGTGTGCTTTACTAACCCTTACCTTCACCCTATATTAGGCATCATGTCAATCAACTTAGGTTTTCACCCTTTCCTCAATTGATTAAAGTCAGACTATTAGATAACAACAAATCCTTGACTAAATCTTTGTTTTTTAGTCTTTTTCTCATTCATTTCCCCCTTGGTAAGGCAAGTAGGAACGAGGCGAGTTCTAATGTAGTACACTACTATAAAGACTTCTAAATGAAAATATTAATAATACATGCATAAACACTATTCCATAATTACTTAGTTAATATTCATACGTTTGTTAATTGTTTATTATTCCCACAACCCTAGTTGTGGATTTAGCTACTCATGCTTCATAGTTCACAATTCATAATTAGGTTAAAAGAAATCATGAACTTACAATTAAAATAGATGAAACCCGAAATCTTGAATTGAAATTAAGTGCAAATTGCATAAACCAACTTCTAGAAATTAAATTACTAAAAGTTTGCAAAATAATTCCAAAAGACCAAAAAAAAAGTTTACAATAATGTCTCACTCCCAAAAATGGAAAATACAACCCGTATTTATAGAGTTTTAAATCCTAAACCAACTAGGAAACAAAATAAGGAAAATTAGTCCAGGACGCAGTTTCAACTATTGGTAGGACCTACGGTCCATGGGTCACCTCCGTGGTTTAGATACTGGAACTCAATATCTTTGACCTCATCAATGGATGTGTAGGACATGTCGTCACTCGACCTATGTTCCATTGTTGGCTTTCGTGGTTCCACACTTGGTCAGATTTCCCTAATCTCCAGCTATGATGCACCACCTACGGGCATCGTTCGACCTACAGTCTGTCATTGGCCTCATCAACAGCTGCTGCTCTTTTCAGTCCATCTTCAGTCAAATGCTACCGAACCAATTTCCTGCAAAAGATTACATAAAAATGTTATATATAATAACAAAATAGCTCAAGACACACACAAACTCCAAGTAAAATGCATCAAAAATACCATAAACTCACTGCATATCTATTTTCTTTTGGGAATTGAGAGAATGAATTAATTGAGTGAATTTAGGGGTCTAAAATAGTTATATAGGTGGTCTAGGTTTAGGCAAAATAATACCACTTCAATTTAATTAAAATTGGAAAAGACCCATAAGGCCCTAAAAATAAATTCTAGCCGAGGACCTATGGATCCTCGACCGATGGACCATCATCAGGACGATGGACCATCCTGCACATCTGTCATTCGATGGTCAGAGAATTGATTTTTTAGACCTTGACCTATGGACCTTGGACCACAGATCGTGGTCTGATCGATGATTTGTTGGTCAAATCGTGGTTTATAGGTCTGGACTAAGGATAGGGTGACCAACCACGGACCCCTACCTATGGTCCGTGGGTCAGTCCACGGGCTGTGGGAGGCCAGTCATGGATGGCACCTAAGTTTTCTAAAAGCTGCTATTTTGCCTCATTTTGAATCTGGGGTGTTACATTGAGGTAATGAATTTCCTCATGGTTTGCTCTTTGTTTTGGTGTCATGTGTATTTTAGATATTCCCATGATTTCCTTATGTTATGCATGTTCATGAAATACTTGTGTTTCGAAAGAATATGAGTTATGTGCTTTATTTCCCTCATGTTGTAGTGCATTGATTATGAGTTACCGACTTCATGAGATGAATTGTTGAGCATGCTTTGGCTAGGAGTGGAGATTTCCTCCGTGGATAAATAGGTTGTGCGTGTTGATTGCATAAAGGCTCCATGAGATTGTGTTGAGCATGCTTTTAGTTTGGAGATGGTAGTTCCTTCTTGATTATGAGAAATGTTGAAATTTCATGCATATTTGGTTGCTAGATGTAGTTCCTACCTTCCAACTGATACATTGAGTATTTATAGTTAGGGGTTGATGTTTCCTCCTTAGTCGTGTGCATTTTGATGAATTGCATGCATGATGGGTTGCTTTGCTAGTTTAGAGTCCTTTTCTCCTAGCGATGCCTAGAGTTACATTCAAGGACCAATGTTCCCAATGGGGGGATAATGCAACACCTCAGTGAAGTGCCATCATCAAGTGACTTGGCGATTAGCCAAGTGGAGGAACCATCACCTAGTGGTAGGTTTCCATGGCTCTAGCTACTGGAAATTTAGGTGAGCCAGGTCGGGCTCGCCGCTCCAGTCGGCGCACAGACAAAGGTTCCCTTCCCATCGCCTAAGTGGCCTGCCTCTTAATCACTGGAAAATTAGGTGAGCCAAGGGCGCACTTGGCGAATCGCCAAGTGCCCTTGGGTGAGCCTCAGCATGCAACAACTCCAAGGATAAGTTGGGTCCTTTGTGTCTTTTCATAATTTTCTTAAGGCTATACTACACCAATTTACCCTTCACCTAGAAACATATATAAGCATTATATTCCCAAATTTCCCCAACTTAAATCATTCTCCTAAGAACCTACAATAAAACCCAAAGTTCTTCTCTCAAATAATTCTCTCTCAAAACTTGAAGAAGAAGAAAGAGTTCAAGCTAGGATCAAGCTCAAGTGTACTTTCCTAAAGCATTTGTAGGGTTTGTGATTAAGGGATGATGACTTTTCATGCATGGAATCCTTTCATCCATGGAGCCCACATGATTTCCTCAATTTAGAATAAGAATTCACCAATTCTAGTTAGGGTTTATTCTAATGTTATGGGTTTTGATCCAATTGAGTGGATTATGATTGTTAATGATTTAATTGAAAGAATTACATGTTTTTAGGATGAATTTACATGTACCCATGCCTAACATATGTCTAGAAAGATGAAATTAATGTTAGTGGGTTTTATGCCATGAAAGGGGAAATTGAGGATTTAGATGTATTCTTCTAGAATTGATGAGATACATTGTAGATGCTTGAGATTAAAGAATATAGACATGAATTGCTTGAGAGCAAAACATGTAGGCATGAATTGATTGAGATTAAAGTATACATGATGAATTATGACTTGTAGGCTTTGAGATTAGAATTGTCTTGAGACTAAGGCATATATGATGAATAATGATTAGTAGGGCTTTTAGAGTAAAGCTTATATGATGAATGTTGATTAAGTAGATAGAATGGTTGTGGATGGATTTACCCACATAATTTACACCATGAAGTATGAATGTATAAATGTGAAAGGTTTTCTCACTAGAATGACTCTAGGTTGAAAGGCTTGCTCACCTAAAATGAATCAATGAATCAATGAACTATGATAGATAATACTTAGCTTGGATTAGCATAGAAAGATGCTCCTCCATGATAGCTTGAAGTGGTAATGTGTGATATACCGTGAGTTTATAGTATTTTTGATACATTTCACTTAAGAGTTGTGTGTGTCTAGGGCCATTTTATATTATAAATAATGTTTTATGTGTTATGTTTGCAAGAAATAGGCTTGGACGCGGTTGAGTGAGATGACAGCTGAAAGTATGCAGAAGGTACAACCCACGAAAGTGGTCTACGGACCATAGGTCTTGTGATGGACCGTCGTTGGGTAGGCATGGATAGATTATCAGGGAATTCTGACCAAGTGTGGAACTACGAAGTGACTGACGGACCATAGGTCGAACCACGGGCTGTCCTGCATATCCGTCGAATGGGTTCAGAGAGTTGAAGTTCCAATACCTGCTGAAAAATCATAAGTGTGGAGCCACGAAAGAGGACCCACAAACCATAAGTAGACCTACGGTCTGTCCTGCACGTCCGTCGTTGATGATCTGAGAGTGAATGTTCCAGTCCCTACTAAAAAGTTCTAAGTGTTGACCAACGGAAGGGGACCTATGGACCATAGGTCGACCCATGGTCCATAGGTCGAATAGTCGATTGATGCCGCATTCCAAAAGTTTATTTCCTTATTATGTTTCCTTTTTGTTTAGTACATGTTTTTCTATAAATACGGTATTTAAACCTCATTTTTGGGAGTTAGACATTATTTTTTACTTTTGGTTCTTGGTATTTTGTGGAATTAACTTACAACTTTAGCAATTTGATTTCCGAATTTTGTTTTACAAGATTTTGACTTTGAAATTCAATTGGAGATTTCGGGTTTCTTCTACTCTAATCGTAAGTTCATGAATTCTCTTTATCAAAACTTGAATTGTGTTCATGAAATCATGAGTAGCTAAATCCACTACTAGGTTTGTGGGAACCATGAGCAATTAACAACGTATGAATAATAATTAAGTAATTCTTGAATAGTGTTTATGCATGTATTAGTAATTCTTTGCTTAGAAGTCTTTTTAATGGTGGCCAACATTAGAACTCGCCTCATTGCTACTTGCCAGACCAAACAGGTAGTTAATAAGAAAAGAAATAATAACAGAGATTTAGTGGATGCTATCTAATAGTCTAATGTCAATTGGTGCGAGGGTGAAAACTAAGCCATACATTGATGTGATGTCTAATCTGAGCTAAAGGTAAGGGTTAGTAAAGTATACACTCGTAGCCTGACCAAGGTGCATAGAGAAATTCCCTATTTGGAGGACTAATCACCTAGGGATACCTATCTTACCCACTTTGCATGTAAAACACTAGGAAAGGATTACTATTATTAGGATTACCGTGTTAAGAGCTTATGGGGAACAAATACACCCTAGTTTCTCTCTCATATTGATAACTTAAGGTTTGAATCCCGCTCACTTGTTACTTAAACAACAATATGTGATCTGCTTACAAAATCCCCCCCTTTAATTACTTGTTTCGAAAATAGTTTAACTAAATGGATAAAATAGTGAGTTAAGTTTAATTCTTAACCATATTCATCATGGGATCGACCCCAACCTACAAGTTGGGTTCTTTATTTGACGATGACCGCTTATACTTATTTAATAGAGGTGTAATTTGAGTGTATCAAATTTTGGTGCCACTTCGAGTCAAAGAGTGAATGACATGAATGAGCTTGATGAGTTTCACCTAAAATCTTATGAATGTTCAGCCTTGTACAAGGAGAAGATGAAAAAGTATCATGATCAAAAGATTGAAAAGCGTGAATTTGTTGTGGGTGATCTCGTGCTTCTATTCAACTCAAGGTTGCGCTTGTTTCTTGGTAAGCTCAAGTCCAAGTGGACCAGGCCATTCAAGGTCACTCAAGTATTTCCACATGGAGCGGCTGAGCTCGAGAACAAGGAGGGAACAAGGTTCAAAGTGAACGGGCAGAGGATTAAGGTCTACACGGGGAAATTGGAGAGTGTGGAAGAAGTGATTGAGGCCTATTATCTTGATGAAGTCTGAGTAATCAAGGGATTTGTGTTGTGCCGTGACGTTAAATCAAACGCTGATTAGCAGGCAATCCAAGATGTACAATCTAGCCAACTATAGATTTTTCTTTTTGATATAGGAGTTTTCTTCTTTTATTTTGATTCTTGTCGCTCTTTAGATAGGTTTTGGCCCATCCAACGGTATGAGCACTACTAAAGGTGCTGAGAGAGTTGATGTGAGCACTACTGAGAGTGCTGGGATAGTAGATGGGAGCGTTACTGAGAGCTTTCCAAGTGTTGATCCAGCGGGCTTGGGGAAACTAGACCCACCCGCTTCTTGAGTGGTCTTCGGTGCATATGCGCCACAAGTTTGCTTCACCCGATCCTTTACTTTTGATTTTTTTGTGCATTAGGGACAATTGCACTTTATTTTGTTGGGGGTGGGGTAAATGGATTGTGAGTGATAAGGTGAAGTCTGAGTAATCGAATTCATAATCCTCTCTTGGGGTTTTTTTGCCTGTGTTCTTTTTCCCCAAGAGACTATTTTAACTTTTGTTGAATTGGCATGTTTAGGAATGTATGTGTAGAAGTAAGTACAAAAATGAAAGCATGACGACATAAAAAGCATAAAAAATTGATCCCTGTCCCAAAAAGTGTGAAAATGTGCTAGATTTGTAGGCTTGATTATTTGAATGTGCTGGATCTCAATGTGACATGATAAGGAACCAATTTGACCTTATGACTTAAGCTAAAACTTGAATTGGGTAATCGAATAATCTGATAATGAAACAATGTGCCAAGTGTGTGTGAGGAAAGCTTGAATGTTCATACAGTGTGTGCCAATCTAGAACCTGCCTCGTTGGTCCTGCTAAGATAATCTAGGCTATAAGTTAGGAAATGATCATAGGTCTTTGTTCAAATAAGTCTACTCAAGCCTAAAATGAACCAACCAAATGAAATCAATATTCCCTTTGATCCAAATTTTTAAGCCTAACATAGACCATTTCTTTCAATTCACCTAACTCACCTTTCCTAAAATAATTGTTTTGGCCCCGGTCTCTTCTTGGACATATGCACCTTGACTTAGGCCAAAAGCCTAAGTTGAGGTGGCTGATTCAAAAGTTACCTTGATCTTGGCCCTGGTCCGACATCGGATATTGTGTACCTCAACTCATACTAAACACATAAGTTGAGGGTGGCTATAAAAAGGAAAACGAAAGAAAAAGGGTGTGAAAAGAGTTTTGTGTTGAAGAGAGAAATGAAAAAGTAAAAGATGTGACTTTGTGCAAAAGAAGAATAACAAAAGTGCTGAAAGAAATAAAAAAATAAAGTAAAAAAAGAAAAGAAAAGAAGAAAGTGAAAAATAAGAGCCACAAAGTCAAAAGCCACATCTGTGTTGAAAAGAGTCAAGGGAAAGAAAGTAAAATGAAAGGATGTCAAAAAAAGGTTGAGAAAAGAGGTAAAAAAAAAAGAAAAAAAAAGCCAATGTAATGTCAAGGAGGGTAGGAAGTCACTAAAAAGTACCCAAATGTACCATACCTGACCCTGAGCCTACGTTACAAGCTAATAAAGTCCTATAGTGATCCTAACAACTAGCTTGGAGAGTCTAAGCAGTGAAAATAAGGGCAAGCCTATGGTATTGAGCACTAACTGTACTTGAAGTCACTTCTGAGCGTGAGTATTGAATGAATCCTAAAAACTTGAAAGGCATATCTATTGTGTGTGAGAAAGGATTTCTTTTGAAGTGAGGGCACTAGTTACATTATTGGAGAATTTGATACCTTAGTAATTGTAAAAGGTGTATGTTGTGATGTCTGTTGGTCGATCTATATCATGTTTGGATCCGTATGAGTTAGCTTGTTGAGTCTAAATGAAAAGATTCGCACTAAGGAAATAGGATAGATTGAAAAGGCCATGTGATTGCTTGATTTTGTATGCCTGCTTCTACACAAGTGTCGTATAGAGTGTTAGTGTGTCGCTTGAGGATAAACAACAAGTTTAAGTTGAAGGTGTTGATATACCATGAGTTTACGATATTTTTGATACATTTCACTTAAGAGTTGTGTGTGTATAGGGCGCCATTTTGTATTAGAAATAATGTTTTATGTGTTATGTTTGCACGAAATAGGCTTTAACGCGATTGAGTGAGATGACAACTGAAAGTATACAGAGAATGCCACCCACGAAAGTGGTCTATGGACCGTCGTTGGGTAGGCATGGATGGATCATCAGGGAATTCTAACCAAGTGTGGAACTACGAAGTGACTGAAGGACCGTAGGTCGACCCACGGGCCGTCTTGCACATTCGTTGAATGGGTTCAGAGAGTTGAAGTTCCAGTACCTGATGAAATATCCTAAGTGTGGAGCCACGAAAGAGGACCCATAGACCATAGGTCAAACTACGGTCTATCCTGCACGTCCGTCGTTGATGATCTGAGAGTGAAGGTTCCAGTCCTTGCTAAAAAGTTCTAAGTGTTGACCAACGGAAGGGGACCTACGGACCGTAGGTCGACCCACGGTCCGTAGGTCGAGTCGTCAATTGATGCCGCGTTCCAGAAGTTTATTCCATATTTTGTTTCCTTTTTGTTTAGGACATGCTTTTCTATAAATAGGGTATGTAAACCTCATTTTTGGGAGTTAGACATTATTGTTTAGTTTTAATTCTTGGTATTTTGTAAAATTAACTTGCAACTTTAGCAATTTGATTTCCGGATTTTGTTTTGACTTTGAAATTCAATTTGAGATTTTGGGTTTCTACTACTCTAAGCGTAAGTTCATGAATTCTCTTTATCAAAACATGAATTGTGTTCTTTCATGCATGAGTAGCTAAATCCACAACTAGGGTTGTGGGAACCATGAGCAATTAACAACGTATGAATAATAATTAAGTAATTCTTGAATAGTGTTTATGCATGTATTGGTAATTCTTTCGCTTAGAAGTCTTTTTAACGGTGGCCAATGTTAGAATTCACCTCGTTGCTACTTTTTGAACCAAGGAGGTAGTTAATGAGAATAGAATTAACAACATAGATTTAGTGGATGCTACCTAATAGTCTAATGTCAATTGGTGCGAGGGTGAAAACTAAGCCATACATTAATGTGATGTCTAGTCTAAGGTAAATGTAAGGGTTAGTAAAGTATACACTTGCAGCTGGACCAAGGTGCATAGTGAAATTCCCTATTTGGAAGACCAATCACCTAGGGATACCTATCTTACCAACTTTACATGTAAAACACTAGGAAATGATTACTATTATTAGGATTACCGTGTTAAGAGCTTATGGGGAACACATACACCCTAGTTTCTCTCTCTTATTGATAACTTAAGGTTTGAATCTTGCGCACTTGTTACTTAAACAACAATCTGTGATTTGCTTACAAAAACCCCCCTTTAATTACTTGTTTTGGAAATAGTTTGACTAAACAGATATAATTGTGAGTTAAGTTTAAGTCTGAACCATATTCCTCGTGGGATTGACCCTAACCTACAAGTGGGGTCTTTATTTGACGACAACCGCTTATACTTCCTTAATAGAGGTGTAATTTGAGTGTATCAATATGACATCCCTTCATGAATAGCTTGAATTGGTATGATAAGACCTTGCATGGTATCTTGAGTTAGTAGATCTCATGGATAGCCTTGGATTACGCAATAGTACCTTTCCAATGGTTAGCTTGAACTAAGCACAACTAGGTGCTTTGCATGATAGCTTGACTTGTTAAAGCCAAACCATTTCATTGGTAGCTTGGATTGAGCAATAGTACCCTTCCTTGAGTAGCTTGTACTTGCATAAGAAGGTGCTTTCCATGATATCTTGGTCTAGCATAATGAGGTGCTTTTCCATGGTAGGCTTGAATTGGTAAAACGTAATGATTCAAGGGTAATGACTTGTCTTGGATTAGTGAAAAAGTAATATTCCACGGATACTAGAATTAGATGAAGAGGGACTAGTCCCTAATCAAAGTAGAATAGTTATGATGAAACAAGGCTGCTTCAAGGAAGTATCGCAAGTATATTTTAATATGAGATTTACTTTTTATGATGTCAGATTAGCTTGGATTGTTGCTTGAGTTGCCTTCCTTGATATGTTTGACTAGAGATGGATTACCCAAATCTTGACTAAGGATAAATTGAGGTTACTTGAGAAGTATTCCTCTTACATTATGATGATCTATGTGCATTGATTATGCTTATGACTTATGTTGTTATCTTTTTTGCTTATGGCTTATGTCTTATGTTGACTAATGCTTATGTTATGCCTATGTTGATGTTTATGTAAGGTATCATATATAGTATATGTTTGTGCTAACACATACTCTTCCCTACATTTATTATCCAAATGTAGGGTCCAAACGATATCAATTCTCATCCCCGTAGCTAAGATCATAGTAGAGCGAGACTTGAAAATTTGTGAGTCCTCATAGCATTCAAGGATTTGACCACCATTTCCTTTATGTTTGTCACTTTATGTTTTGAGCATTATTGTATGGGCTATGTCCAAAGGATTCTATTGTTTTAGATTGCTTGAGACAACGTGTATTAGACTTCTGCTACGTTTTATAAAAACTTTAATTATGTTGAACATGTTTTAAATTTCTGCTCATTTTATATTACTTTATTATATGATATGATAAGTGGCTTATATGAGGCCTCTGGGGTCTTGTACGTCATGTTACATCTAAGGGGTACCCCTGGGTCTTGACACCAAGATTCCCCAATTAAAAAGTAGAAATTCCCCAAATTGATTTAGGGGTTTCTTCTATATTGTGGGTCTTTGCATATGTTGATTCAATTGAGTGACTTATGAGTATTCATGCATGAATTGAGTGGATTCTATGATATTATGATGAATTCCATGTACCCATGCCTAACCTATGCTTTTTAGATGAAGTTGATGTAAATGGATTTTATGTTATGAAAGGAGAAATTATGGGTTTAGATGTATTCTTATAGGATTGATAAGATACATTACGAATTGCTTAAGATTGAAGTATATATGATGATTTATTATTAGAATTGCTTTGAGATTTAAGCACATATGATGAATTATGATATAAATAGCTTTGAGAGTGAAGCTCATGTATTATTGTTGATTGGTGATGTAATTGTTGTGGAATGGATTATTCCCACATTATTTCCTTTATGAATGTATGAATGTGAAAGGCTTTCTCACATTGAATGATTCTAGGTTGAAGACTTGCTTACCTAAAATGAATCTAAATTAAAAGATTACGAAATTGATGAGGCTAGAGGCGATTACCCTTGACCTCTAAATTAAGATAGAATATGAGGCAAGTACCCATATTGAATAAGAGGTGACTACCCTTATTCCATGAAGTTGAACAAGAGGGGAGTACCCATGATTCCTCAGAGAAAGACAAGAGGTGAATACCCATGTCATATGATGTTAGACTAGAGGTGAGTACCCATGATCCTAATGTAAGTTGGACTAGAGGAGAGTACCCATGATCCTTTATGTAAGGCAAGAGGCGAATACCCATGAGCCTTTATAAGTTAGGAAAATAGGCAATTCTTCAATTCTTTAAAAGTAAGCTAAAGATGTAAAATGCTATGATGAATGATTAGCTTGGATTGTTTCTTGAATTGCCTTCCATGATGAGTAAGGATGAATTAAGGTCACTTCAAGAAGTATTCCTCTGATGTTATGATGATTTATTATGTGCATCGATTATGCTTTATGACGTATGTTGTCTAATGTTTATGTTGTTTATGTAAGCTATCCTATTTAGTACATCTTTGCACTAATGCATACTCTTGCCTACATATCTTATCTAAATGTAGGGTCCATCTATATCAATTCTCATACTCGTGGCTAGGATCTTAGTAGAAGCAAGACCTGGAGATTGGTGAGTCCTCAGAGCATTCGAGGATTGGCCACTATTTTCCTATGTTCTTTTATTCTAGTTTGTAAACATTGTTGTATGCGCTGTGTCCCAAGATATTCATGTTTTAGATTGTTTCAAGACAAAGTGTAATAGACTTCTACATTTTATATAAAAATTTGATTGGGTTGAAAATGTTTTTACTATCTTGTTTATGAAAGCTAAATGGCTTGTATGAGGCCTCTCGGGGTCTTGTACGGCATGTTATATCTAGGGGCTACCCCTAGGTTGTGAAAAACTTGGTAATCAGATCACAAGGTTTAGAATGGTTCTAGGATGTCTCTAAACCACTTCAAGTAGAGTCTTGTTCATAAGTGTGAAGCTCGCCACATTTATGAATAAGAGGCAACAAGATGTTTAGGAAACTTCACTTCTTACTTCACACTAAGTCGTGCGATAGAGTCTAACTCTATTAAGTCTCTCTCCTAATCCTTACCTGATGGTTTACATATATGACTATTAGTAGGGCATTTGCTAGAAGGAGTGAGGGAGACATTGTGGGTCAAGAGGCTCCTCCTCAAGCTCCGGTTGACCCTTTGGCCGATCAAGTGATGAATGCGGAGTTTAGGATGGATTTTCAAGTATTGTCTTAAGCCGTGATGGCCCAATCCAATAAAGAGGTTGTGGTCGCCGTGAACCCAAATGTGGGTATGACAACATCTAGAGTGAGTGACTTCACTAGGATGAATCCTCTAGAATTCTATGGCTCGAAGGTTGAGGAAGATCCTTAAGAGTTCATCGATGAGGTCTACAAGGTGTTGGCCATTATGGGAGTGACTCTGGTAGAGAAGGCGGAATCGGCCGCTTATCAACTTAAAGTTGTTGTTCAAATTTGGTTCAACCAATGGAAGGAAACAAGACCGAAAGAAGTGGATCCCATAGAATGGAAAAGGTTCAAATCTGCTTTTCTTGATAGGTTCTTTCCTCTTGAGATGAGATAGGCCAAGGTTCTTGAGTTTATTAATCTCTAACAAGGAAACATGAGTGTGAAATAATATGCTTTGAGGTTAACTCAGTTGTCGAAGTATGCTCCTTCTATAGTGATAGACCTTAGGGCTAAGATGACCAAGTTTGTTTCGAGAGTGTCTGAATTGGTTGTGAAAGAATGCCGTACTGCTATGCTTGTCCATGACATGGACATCTCTCGTCTCATGGTGCACACCCAAAAGATTGAAGAGGAAAATCTTAAGGAGAAGTCTAGCGAACTTAAGAGGGCAGTAACAGATGATGGTAATTCTTTATACTCTAGGTTCGGTGGACGTGGTCATTCAAGGTTTTGACAAAGGTTTTTCGGGCAAGATACTTCTAATGCTCCTCCTAGATTCAACAATGAGAGGTGTCTAACCCTAAGCCTCAAGGAGGTAATAGTAGTGGGTCTCTATTGCCTACTTGTGCTAAGTGTGGAAGGAAGCATGAGGGAAAATGTCTAGTGGGTTCTAATGCTTTCTTTGGTTGTGGTAAGATGGACCAAAAGAATAAAGAATTGTCCTTTAATTCCTAAGAATGAAGGAGATAGTCATTGTAGGGCTCAAACCTATCCTTCATCTGGTCCAAGTGGTTCGGTTCCGAATGCTCCTAAGAAAAATAGGTTCTATACACTCCAGACTTGTGGTGAACAAGAGGGTTCTCCCGATGTGGTTACTGGTATGAAGAAAGTTTTCTAACTTGATGTTTATGCTTTACTTGATCTCGGTGCTACCTTGTCTTTTCTGACGCCATATGTGGCTATGAGATTTGATGTTATCCCATATGTGTTGTTAGATCCCTTTTCTGTCTCTACCTATGTTGGTGATTCTGTTGTGGCTATGAGGGTCTGTAGAAGATGTCCTGTATCCTTATCCCATAGAGTTACTCTTGTTGACTTGGTAGAGCGTGATATGCTAGATTTTGATGTTATCCTTTGTATGGATTGGCTGCACTCTTGTTATGCTTCTATTGACTGTAGAACTCGTGTTGTCTAGTTTTAGTTTCTGAATGAGCCTATCCTAGAGTGGAAGGGGGGAAATTCTATGCCTAAGGGTCAGTTTGTTTCCTATCTTAAAGCTAGGTAGGTGATTTCTAAGGGTTGCATTTACCATCTAGTTAGGGCAAGGGATGTGGATTCTTAAAACCCTATTATTGAGTCTTCTCCCGTTGTGAATGAGTTTCCAAAAGTGTTCCCAGATGATCTACCCGTATTACTCCCAAAAGGGAAATAGACTTCGGTATTTACTTTCTCCCAGATACGCAACCTATATCTATTCCTCCTTATAGAATGGCTCCGGCAGAACTTAAGGAATTGAAAGAGCAATTAATATATTTATTGGATAAGGGTTTCATCCGACCAAGTATATCCCCATTGGGTGCTGTAGTTTTGTTTGTTAGAAAGAAGGATAGTTCTCTCCGAATGTATTTATACTAATGTCAGTTAAACAAGGTTACGATTAAGAATAAGTATCCTCTTCCAAGAATAGATGATTTGTTTGACCAAATCCAAGGAGTGAGTTACTTTTCTAAGATTGACCTCTGGTCGGGTTATCACCAATTGAGGGTGAAAGAAGAAGATATTCCAAAAATGGCTTTTAGAACCTGATATGGTCATTTTGAGTCTTTGGTAATGTCCTTTGGTCTGACTAATGCTCCGGCGGCATTTATGGATTTAGTGAATAGAGTGTTTAGACAATACCTTGACATGTTCGTAATTGTGTTCATTAATGACATATTTATTTATTCGAGAAGCGAGGATGATCACATTAATCATTTGAGGATTGTTTTGCAAATCTTTATAGTACAACAACTCTTTGCAACGTTTACCAAATGTTGGTTTTGGATAAGGTCTGTGGCTTTTCTAAGTCATATTGTTTTAAGTAAGGGTATTGAGGTAGATCCTATTAGGACGGATGCGGTCAAGAGTTGGCCTAGACCTTTATCACCTTCGGATATTAGAATCTTCTTGAGTTTGGCTGGTTACTATAGAAGATTTGTTGAGGGATTTTCTACAATTACCTATCCATTGAAAGCATTAACTCAAAAGAAAGCTAAGTTCATATGGTCCGGAGCTTGTGAGAAGAGTTTTTAAGAGTTGAAAGATAGACTTACCTCTGCTCTGATGTTGACTTTGCTGGAAGGAACATATGGTTTTGTGGTTTATTGTGATGCCTTTAGAATTGGGTTAGGATGTGTGATTATGCAAAATCGGAAGGTTATTGCCTATGCTTCAAGGCAACTTAAGATCCATGAGAAGAATTATCCCACCCATGATCTTGAATTAGCGGCGGTTGTTTTTGCCTTAAAGATTTGAAGGCATTATTTGTATGGCGTTCATGCAGATGTTTTTACCGACTATAAGAGTTTGTAATATGTGTTTAACCAAAAATATCTAAATATTCGCCAAAGATAGTGGCTTGAGTTATTGAAAGATTATGATATGAGTGTTCTCTATCACCCCGGTAAGGCAAATGTGGTGGCAGATGCTCTTAGTCAGTTATCTATGGGTAGTGTTTCTTATATTGATGATGATCGAAAAGAGTTGGTTTGAGATGTTCATAGATTGGCCCGGTTTGGAGTTCAGTTAGTAGACTCTACTAAGGGTGATGTTATGGTTCACAAAGGCTCATAGTCATCTTTTGTGACGGATGTGAAATCCAAGCAATGTCTTGATCTGAGCTTAGTTGAATTGAAAGAAGCAGTGCTTAAAAAGTCCATAGAGGTTTTCTCCCAAGGTGGAGATGGTTTACTTAGATATCAAGGTCGTTTGGGTGTTCCTAATGTTGATGACTTGAGGGAATAAATCTTGTTAGAAGCCCATAGTTCTCGATATTCCATTCACCCGGGAGCCACCAAGATGTAGGTGGAAGGGGATGAAGAAGGATATTGCTGAATTTGTGGCTAAATGTCTAATTGCCAACAAGTGAAAGTTGAGCATAAAAAACCGGGAGGTTTGTCCCAAGACATTAGTATTCCTATCTGGAAGATTTGAATATGGACTTTATAGTAGGGTTGCCACGTACTCGGTGACAATATCATTCGATTTGGGTTATAGTAGACCGAATGATGAAGTCGGCCCACTTCATTCTTGTCAATATTTCTTATATGACAGAAGACTATACTAAGTTGTATTTGAGGAAAATGGTAAGGTTGCATGGAGCGCCCTTGTCCATTATCTCTAATAGAGGTACTCAATTCACTTCTCAATTTTTGGAAATCTTTCCAAAAGAGCCTTGGTACTTGTGTTAAGCTTAGCACGACCTTTCATCCCTAATCCGATGGGCAAGCAGAGCGTACTATCAAAACTTTGGAAGACATGTTAAGACTTGTTTGATTGACTTCAACAGAAATTGGGATGACCATTTGCCTTTGGTTGAATTTGCCTATAACAATAGCTATCACTCAAGTATTGGTATGGCTCCTTATGAAGCATTGTAAGGTAGGAGGTGTAGATCTCCTATAGGCTAGTATGAGGTGGGTGAAGTGATGAATCCACGATTTGGACTCATTTAGGGCTTTATTTTAATGAATTTAGTGTCCTCAAATGCATATTTTGTCTCAGAAACTGATGTAAATCCTTGAGTTTCAAGTATTTGGAATTATTTATAGAGCATGGACACTATGGAGCAAAAAGGAACAAGGCAGCTGAAAGAACGAAGAAATGAAGGCCGGAGGATTGTCGAAGCCATTGGGCAAACCGTCGAACAACCTTAATCTCACCTAATGTTCCAGTGTGCTGAGCCCTGAAGGAAAAGATCAAGTTGGCGATGAAAGGGAGCAGTCGGCGCATCGCCGAACAGTTTCGGAAAGCAACACCGTATCGCCCAATGATTCAAAACGCGAAGATGTTGAAGGAAAAAGCTGAAAGGCGATGAACCAGAGTAAAGGGCAGATCGCCGAGTGCATCAGCGATCTCAACTAACTGTGATGAGTGATCTTTCGCAGCACAAATTTTTGAAAACTATAAATACCCATTTGAATCAGAAGTTTTATATCAAGTTGTAGGGAATTATTACTGATGTTTAGAATATTTTTCAGTTTGAGTTCTTAGAGTTTTTGGGAGACATTGTTCTTGAGCTTTGAAGGTTTTGAAGGTTTTCATCTCCAAGAAATTGGAAGTGGGCATCAAAGAATCTTCATCTTAGACGTGTTTAAAGGCATTTTCTATCATAACCATTTGATAGAAACAATTTTTGGTATCGATTCCTATCTCTTTTTCATGTCTAGCTAAAACCCCAATTCTTGGGGTGTGATTATGGGTTAAATTTACTATTGGGTATTGCTTATTGTTAGTCTATTTGCTATTTAAATGTGATTTCATTAAGTAGTTGTGTTTGAACTTAATGAGATTGTAGTTGCAAATACGATTTCATCTTAGTGTTTTTAGGTTACTCGAGAGAGAGGTTTTAAAACCAAAACTACTAAATCGATATCATGTAGTTATTGGGTCATCGTGGGTTCAGCTCAAGAGAGTGAATCCTAGACCTTCTCCCACACATTCAGCTCGAGAGAGTGAATGGGCTAGGCGAAGGCTGTGCTTAACTGCTACAACTCGGTGTTCGAGAGAAACCGAGTTGATTCTGGGTAAGTTGTTCAAGAGAAAATTTACCCCCACTAAAGTCTATCTTAGTTACAAATGTTTAGCAATTTACTATCAATAGCATTTAACTGGTTGATTATTTTATCCCATATTCCTATCACATCCCAAGAATCCCATCTCCCTATCTCTCATCTTCATATTTTTTCTATTTTTGGTTTATTAGTTGAATACAAACTCCCCATTGATAATTGACATTCGTGTCACTTTTTGATTTAATATGTTTGTTTTCATTAATGTTTATAGCTATAATTGACTAGAACATAATTTTAGTTTTCTATTTAATTCTCGATTACTAACTGCTCCCTTGGGACTCGACCCCAACCCATTCGGCTGGGTTATATTACTACACACAATCCTAGACACTTGAATTAAAAGTTGTCTTTGATTACATCAAACAATCAAAATGGCGCCGCTGCCGGGTAGTGGTGTTAATTGAGAATTTTTAGTTAAGTTGAATTTTCTTCTTGTTAGTTGTAGTTCTACTTACTAAACTTCTTTTTTTTTTTTTGTAGTTTTGGTGTCACTATTTTGAGCAGGAAATTGGAACATGTCTAGTGGCAATGGCGACCAAATGGACCTCTCTCTTTTTAGGATGATATCTCTTAGGGATAACATTCTAACTTTTAGACAATTGGAGGGAGAGTCCATCCATGAGTTGTGGTTAAAATTTAATACACTCTTCTTGCAATGCCCAACTCATGGAATCTCAGAAAGCGTGCTATTGGACTACTTCTACAAAAATCTTGGCCCAGAAAAAGAAGAATGGCTGACCAAATATTTCCAGGGGGCCTCTCACGACTACCCTATGCAATAGCAACCCAACTCCTTGATCACATGGCCAGGACCAACAAGGAGATTGAGAAAGACCATATTTTGGCCACACTATTGACTCAGTTGGATTTAGTGGCCAATAAGATCATAGAATTGGAGGACCGGATAAAAGGAAAGACCGGTATATTCCACCACATGAGCATATAAAGCCCAATGAGAGCGAGGGTGGACAAATAGAGGAGATACTCACAATCATTCTCCACAAAGTTGAAAGTCACGACAAGATGTTCAATGGGATAAATAAGAATGTCTTACTGTTGAATGAGATAACTGCTTCCCAATTCCTATCTGTTCAGTGACTGGAGACCTAAATGGGCCATGTATTGTCTCGTCTCTACTCCACAAATCAAAATTAAGTGGGGAGTCATGCCACGACGTTAAATAAGGCGCTTCTTGGGAGGCAACCCAAGGTTTTATCGCTTTAAAATTATTATTTTAGAATAATGGTGTGTTGATTTTGTAGATTAAAGTGTGGAAACTGTTTGGAAATTACAGGTTGGCGAGCTAAAAGGTCCAGTTAGCGCATTGCCGAATAGGTTGGCGCGCCCGACCTATTTCGCCGTTTGACTCAAGACATCTTTAAAATAGAGTTTGTAAAACTCTACGAGCCCAGGTAATTATTGGCAAGTCGCAGACCAGGTTGGTGAACCCGACGTAGACCGCCATTTGGATCCCTACATTAACTGGAGGGCCTGTAAAACTTGGTAAGGTAACTGAATACTTAGGGTGCCATCGAGTGGGTCGGCGATCATGACTAATATCGCCAAATAGGCGTAACTGGATGGTTTTTCAGGCCAAAGGTTTAAAAGTTTCAAATTCCTTCACTTTCCCTCACTTTTTATCCTCCCAAACTCACACCCGCACTGTAGTTTCTATATTTGTTGCAGTTTTAAGTATTTTAGTCATTGATTGGTGCTCGGATTGTGGATTACTTTGCCGCCTAGCATTTCAATTTTCATTAATTGGCATCAAAGGTTGGTTTTCCAAACCCTAAGATTATTTTATCGAAATTGTACTCTTTTGCAATGATCTTATCATGTTGTCGTGTGCTGGGCCTCTCTGATATAATTAGTATGTTTGAATGCCTGATTAAATTTGATAATCTTGCCTATAAAGTTCTAATTATCGCAATCCCATAGTCTTGTGCTTAAAATGAAGTAATTTTGTGGGTTTATGCTTGGGTGTTATGGATCTGAGGTTAATTTAACTAGTGCATGCATTGATTTTGTATTCGGAGGTTGCGGGGTTGAATTTGAGAAGTTGAGTTGAATGTAGGCACGTTGGATCATTTGGCGAGCTGGGTCGAGCTCGCCAAACCACTCGGCGGTTCTCCTAATGTCCCAATCTTGCCTTTAATTTCATGCTAAATGTGTTGTTGGAGTCTGTAACTTTCGGCAAGAAGCCTAAGGTCGCCGAAGGAATTTGGTGACTCACCCAAAGTCTTCTTGATCGCGCTTTATTTGCATCCCTAAGCCCCTCTTACACTATAAATTTCGGTGGGCTAACCCAGTTCGTCAAAGCAATTCGGCGACCCACCAACTGTTTCGGCGAGTCTGTCTATGCCTTATTCTTTGTGTGCTCATTTGGATATTTTCTAACTTCTCCTCGAGGCTTTGCAGACATGATTAGATCAAAAGCAGTTTAAAGAATAATACAAAAGCAAGAGAAGGCTAAGGGGATTACGATAAATAAAGATGCAACTATATCTAAAGGCAAAGCTACGAATCTTCCCACAACGGGTGGGAAAGGCAAGGGCAAGAAGTCCATTTATAACAGGAAGATCACTATTAGAGACCCTAATGTTCCTTCATGGGCCTGCGGATTTTGTGCAGCTGTGCATGTCTTTCTAGAGGACTCGCATGTGACATCCCCTAGTGGATCTAGCACTGCCATTCCTCCTTAGGTGATCCCGAGCACTGATGCTTAGAATCAGAGTGATGCATCGTGCATTGATGCCCAAACAAATGGAGCGACTGTGTAGACAGGACCCTCTCTTTACCTCTATCTCTACCTTACTTTATTTTGACTTGTGGATGTTTCTATTTGCATTTGAGGACAAATGTTATTCGTGGTGGGGTGAGGCCCTTCTTTTGTTGCTCTGTTTTGTTTAGATATTTGGGCTTTGAGCTAAATTCGTGTTATACACTACTTTTTGTGGAATGTTTGAGCTTGTGGCTCCTTGCTTTTAATTGTAAATGATTTTTGACCCTTCTAAAAATTTTTTGCCGCCTGTTGCATGTGTTGAATGTGGTTGTCCTCTTGCAAATTTGAGTATCGATTTTGATCAATACCGATGACTTGAATAGTTCTCATAATCGAACATAAATGAATGCGCAGCTACGACGAGGCCAATTGAAGTTGTATAGACAATATGTGAACTCTTTGCATCTCATTGTGACAAGCTAATTATCAAATCAAGTCTCTTGTGATGAACATTGCACACTAGCGAAAGTGTGGAGTCTTGTTTGAATTTGGTGTCAAATGCCTTGTGTGATGAGCTTACCGTGAACCATGCATGATGACACCTAGAATTTTCCCCATTAGTCCGGTCGACTAAGTGATGCAATTTCTTGAGATGATCTTAGGCAACTTTAAAGAGTGTGAACCAAATTGAAAGTATACCTCTTTTGTGGCTTACCTTGTGAGTGTGTGAACCTCCTTTGAACACCCTTTGAACCTTAGCCTTTTCTTGGAAGAAACTTGATAACATTGCTACCTTTTATTGACCCATTACCGATAATCCTCATGATCCATGGTTTGTTTGAATAGCCAACTTAGGCCAAAAGCCTAAGTTGAGGGTGTGGTGAAAAGAGAAGGAAAATCAAGTAAATGCAAAGAAGTCCCTTGTGCCCATGTTTTGAGAAAAATGAAATCCCTCCATATAAAAAAATAGAAGAGAGAGAAAAAAAAAAGAGAAGATTACAAAAAGAAAACGAAAGAAAACATTGTGAAATAAAGTTGTGAAATACAAAGAAAATGGGGTTTTGCTATGACTCATGGAAGATGAATAAGAGGTGACTTTTGAGCTTTAATGAAATTGATAAAGAAAAGGAAAGAAGGTGTTATTCACATCACATTTCATGAGGATTTTTAGCCTATAAGCCTAAATGACCATACCATTACACTCAACCCTATTACAAGCCTTGAAAAAGACCTTTTTGATCTTAAATGAGCTGAAGCAAAAGTTGATTAGAAAGTAAGGGCAAACTGATGGGTGAAATCATGCATTGTGTTTATCTTTGTAAGTGTGAGTGTTGATCTTCATTCCGAAACTATAAATTGTTGAACCATTGTGTGTGAAAATGGAATCATTCTTTATGTGAGGGCATTTGAACACTTTTGTTGAGCTTGAACTTGCATTTGAAGCTAGTATTGTGAATTTGAGAATCTTTGATAATTGTGTGTCACAACTTAAATCTTTGAGTGCACAATGAACCTTGCACAAGTAAGTTGAGACTTTTTGTGTGCATTCATGATTGAGTCCTGTGTAGCACTGTTTGAGACATCCTTTTTGAACTGCTGAACTTCAGTTTTACTTGAGGACAAGCAAAAGTTAAGTTGGGGTTGTTTATGTGTCCATGATTTGGACTCATTTAGGACTTTATTTTAATGAATTTAATGTCCTCAAATGTATATTTTGTCTAAAAAAATGATGTAAATCCTTGAGTTTCAGGTATTTGGAGTTAGAGACAAAGCATGGACACTATGGAGCAAAGAGGAACAAGGCAGTTGAAAGAATGAAGAAAAGAAGGATGGAGGATCTCCGATGCCATTAGGTGAATTGCCGAACAACCTTAATTGAGCCTAATGTTCCAGTGTGCTGAGCCCTGAAGGCAAAGATCAAGTTGGCGATGAAAGGGAGCAGTCGGTGTGTCGCTGAACAGTTCTGTGAAGCAACACCGTATGGCCCAATGATTCAAAATGCGAAGATGCTAAAGGCAAAAGCTGAAAAGCGATGAACCAGACTAAAGGGCGGATCGCCGAGTGCATCGGTGATCTCGATTAATTGCGCTGAGTGGTCTTTCACTGCACTAATTTTTGAAAACTATAAATACCCATTTGAATCAAAAGTTTTATATCAAGTTGAAGGGAATTATTACTAATTTTTAGAATATTTTTCAGTTTGAGTTTTTGGAGTTTTTGGGAGACATTGTTCTTGAGCTTTGAAGGTTTTGAATGTTTTCATCTCCAAGAAATTGGAAGTGGGCATCAAAGAATCTTCATCTTAGACGTGTTTAAAGACATTTTCTATCTTACCTATTTGGTGGAGACACTTTCTGGTATCGATTTCTATCTCTTTTTCATGTCTAGCTAAAACTCCAATTCTTGGGGTGTGATTATTTGAATATGGGTTAACTTTACTATTGGGTATTACTCATTGTTAGTTTATTTGCTATTTAAATGTGATTTTATTTAGTAGTTGTGTTTGAACTTAATGGGATTGTAGTTGCAAATACGATTTCATCTTAGTGTTTTTGGGTTGCTCGAGAGAGAGGTTTTATAACCAAAACTACTAAATCGATAGCCTGTGGTTATTGGGTCGTCGTGGGTTCAGCTCAAGAGAGTGAATCCTAGACCTTCTCCCACACATTCAGCTCGAGAGAGTGAATGGGCTAAAGCGAAGGCTGTGCTTAATTACTGCAACTCGGTGTTTGAGAGAAACCGAGTTGATTCGAGGTAAGTTGTTCGAGAGAAAATTTACCCCCATTAAAGTCTGGCTTAGTTAGAAATGTTCAGCAATTTACTATCAATAGCATTTACCTAGTTGTTTATTTTATCCCATATTCCTATCACATCCCAAGAATCCCATCTCCCTATCTCATATCTTTATATTTTTGCTATTTTTGGTTTATTAGTTGAATACAAACCCCCCATTGATAATTGACATTCGTGTCACTTTTTGATTTAATATGTTTGTTTTCATTAACGTTTATAGCTATGATTAACTAGAACATAATTTTACTTTTCTATTTAATTCTCGATTACTAACCGCTCCCTTGGGACTCGATCCCAACCCATTTAGTTAGGTTATATTTCTACATGCGATCGTAGACACTTGAATTGGAAGTTGTGTCTTTGATTATGTCAAACAATCATGAAGTAGCCCTAATAGGTCTCGAATTGGTACATGAGGCTATAAAAAGTTTGACTCATTAGAGAGAGGTTGAGAACGGCCCAAAGTCGACAAAAGTCATATACCGATATTAGAAGTAGAGAGATTGAATATGATGTGCATGATTGGGTGTACTTGAAAATCTCACCCATGAAGGGTGTAATGAAGTTTGGTAAGAAAGGGAAGCTTAGTCCCCATTTTGTAGGCCCATATCAAATTTTGAGACGTGTTGGTATGGTTGCTTATGAAGTTGAATTGCCTAATGAGTTGGCGTCGGTGCATCCGATTTTCCATGTCTCCATGTTAAAGAAATATGTTGGAGATGCAACATCTATATTTCCCTTAGAAGGTTTGGGAGTTGATGAAAATCTTTCTTATGAGGAAGTTCCGGTTGAGATTTTAGACAAGCAAGTCAAAAAGTTGAGGAATAAAGAAGTTGTTTCTGTGAAAGTGTTATACAGGAATCATTTAGTTGAGGGTGCTACTTGGGAGGCCAAGGTTAATATGATGTTATGATATCCTCACATTTTTCATTCTACTCCTACTCTAGCTTGAGGTAATGAGTTCCTCATGGTTCACTCTTTATTTTGGTGTCATGTGTGTTAGATTCCCATGATTTCCTTATTTTATGCATGCTCATGAAAAACTTGTATTTTGAAAGAAAATGAGTTTACATGATTGATTTTCCTCATGTTGTTGCCCACAGACTTCATGAGATGATATTGAGCATGCTTTAGCTATGCTTTTAAGCATGAATTGCATATAGGCTCCATGAGATGATATTGATCATGCGTTAAGCTTGGAGATGGCAGTTCCTCTTTGAATATGAGTAATTTTGAAAATTCATGCATATTGGGTTACTAGGTCCAGTTCCTACCTTCCTTATGGTGCATTGACTATGTTTAGCTTGGAGTTGATGTTTCCTTATTGGATATATACATTTGAGTGTGAGTTTCATATGAGCTTTATGATATGAAAATATGAATATGATTTATCTTGGAGTTGAGGTTTCCTCCTTGGTTATGTGCATTGATGTGATTGCATGCATGATAGGTTGTTAGGATAGGTTCCTACTTTCTTTATGATGTCTTGAATCTCATTCGAGGACGAATGTTCCCAAGGGGGAGATAATGAAACACCTTAGATTCAGGAGATGGCAATAGCATGTTAGAACTTCAAGGTGTCATCCCACAAAGGCCAACCACGGCCTGTGGATGGGACCACAAACCGTAAGTAGGTCTGTGGATGGGCACCAAGAAAATTGTGAAGGGTAGGAACCACGGCCAGGATCCAGGAACGATCGATGGGTCCACGGCTCGTGGCTAGGGAATCGTAGGTAGACCCAAAAATCTCTGAAGTTAGTGACAATTGACCAGGACGGACCGTTGGTCAGTCTACGGTCCATCAATGGAGTCGTAGGTGGGTTTGGCAGTTTTAAAATTTAAGGGCTTTTGGGTTTTGTAGGGTTTTAATTAAATCAAAGGTAAGTCATTTTACCCATAGGACCCCTATATAAGCTATTTTAATCCCAAAACTCACTCATTCAAGTCATTCTCTCAAATTCACCAAAAGAAATTAGGCTCATCTCCAAAATATTTCTCTCTAGAAATTGAAGAAAAAGAAAGAGTTGAAGCTAGGGTCAAGTTCAAGTCTCCATTCCTCAAGCATTTGTGGGATTTGTTATTAAGGTATGATGGCTTTTCATTCATGAAATATTTTCATCCATGGAGCCCCCAAGATTCCCCAATTAAAAAGTAGAAATTCCCCAAATTGAGTTAGGGTTTTCTTCTAAGTTGTGGGTCTTTTTATATGTTGATTCAATTGAGTGAATCATGAGTATTTATGCATGAATTGAGTCGATTCTATGATATTATGATGAATTCCATGTACCCATGCCTAACCCATGCTTTTTAGATGAAGATGATGTAAATGAGTTTTATGCTATAAAAGGAGAAATTATGGGTTAGATGTATTCTTATGGGATTTATAAGATATATTACAAATTTCTTGAGATTGAAGTATAGATGATGATTTATGATTACAATTAATTTGAGATTGAAGAATATATGATGAATTATGATATGAATAGCTTTGAGAGTGAAGCTCATGTATTATTGTTGATTATTGATGTGATTGTTGTGGAATGGATTATTCCCACATGATTTCCTTTATGAATATATGGATGTGAAAGACTTTCTCACATTTAATGATTCTAGGTTGAAAGGCTTGCTCACCTAAAATGAATTTAAGTTAAAAGACTGTGAAATTGATGAGGCTAGAGGCGATTACCCTTGACCTCTAAATTAAGATATAATATGAGGTGAGCACCCATATTGAATAAGATGCGACTCCCCTTATTCCATGAAATTGAAAAGGCGGCGAGTACCCATGATTCCTCATAGAAAGACATGAGGCGAATACCCATGTCATATGATGTTGGACTAGAGGTGAGTACCCATGATCCTAATGTAATTTGGACTAGAGGCGAGTATCCATGATTCTTTATGTAAGGTAAGAGGCGAATACCCATGAGCCTTTATAAGTTAGGCAAAGAGGCGATTCTCCAAGTCTTTAAAAGTAAGCTAAAGATGTAAAATTCGATGATGAATGATAAGCTTGGATTGTTGCTTGAATTGCCTTCCATGATGAGTAAGGATGAATTGAGGTTACTTTAAGAAGTATTCCTCTTATGTTATGATGATTTATTATGTGCATCGATTATGCTTTATGACTTATGCTGTCTAATATCCAAATGTTGGGTCCGACGATATCAATTCTCATCCTCATGGCTAGGATCTTAGTAGAATCAAGACCCGAAGATTGGTGAGTCCTCATAGCATTCGAGGATTGACCACTATTTCCTTATGTTCTTTTATTCTAGTTTGTCAACATTGTTGTATGGGCAGTGTCCCAAGATATTCATGTTTTAGTTGGTTTTGAGACAAACTGTAATAAACTTCTGCTTTTGATATAAAACTTTAATTGGGTTGAAAATGTTTTAAATTTCCATTCATTTCTACTATCTTGTTTATGAAAGCTAAGTGTCTTGTATGAGGACTCTGGGGTATTGTACGCCATGTTACATCTAGGGGTACCCCCTAGGTCATGACAAATGATGTCTTTTTACACTCTCTTCCATGAAAATAATCTCTTTTATCGTTTCATTGATGAAGGTCTTTATATATGGTTAGAATTTTATTTATGAAAATTAAAAAATATTCGCTTATTACAAAGTAGTCAAATTGCATCTATTAAGGATTCAAGTACACGATATATATGCTTCCCACAAAAATTACAAAACAGAATACCTAACCCAAATAAATCATTGTGGTATTGTCTTCTCTTATTGGTAATTTTCACTTATTATTTTTTCTTTTACTATTTATCATTATTTTTTGGAAGGCTAGCTGGTTTTTAAAAGACACCAATTTTTGGAGATTCAGTATTAATTGCTTTTATGTTCTTCTGCCTTCAGTTAATTATTTTATACTATATCATGCATCATGTATGTCTATTTAGATATGTATCATTGAAATTTTAAATAATTATAAGACAGATTTGGAGGATTATTGTTACGTTGATATGAAGAAATAACTAAACTAATTTCATTATTAGTGTACTTGCATTTATTTTTCAAAATTTGTATTATCAACTTATTTTTTGAATTGTAAGTATGATGTTGGGAGGAAGTTGTAATTACCATAATATGGTTAAAAATATGTAAGCAACATTTTCACTCTTTACTTTTCTTAAAGCTATATATATATATATATATATATATATATATATATATATAGGAAATTGTTTCTTATTTCAATAATCTTCTAATATTTCCATTTCTCTTAAGATAGAATAGAAGCCTATCAAGAAGAATTCGACATTGAAAAAAACTTTGAACAATTAAATTGCAATGGAGAAGAAGAAGAGGAATAAAAAGGGAAAAAATATTTTTGGGACGTAAAATATCTTTTTCTTGGTTAAGCGACATTTCATTGACAACCAAATATTTCCAATATAGTTCTGATAGTTATGGACAAACTATCTCTCCTGCACCTATTCTTTAGCTTCACTAACAACAATACATATATGAAGCCTAGAAAATATACACCTTAAAAAAAACAATACTATCAGTAAGCATCTAAGGAAATCGAGGAAGGTATTGCAAGGTATCTCACCATTTTCCTGAATTCCGCTCTCTGATGTGCAAGTGTAACACCATATCTTTGATTAGTGCATCAACATGAAAAGGCTTTTGTTTAAATCTGCTTGAGTTCCTTGCTTTCCATATCAAGTAAACCACCATGGCAAATGCACAACTAGTAATCTCATCTACTCCATGTTTGCTCTTTGCTAGCTTGAAAGCCCATGTAACCTCAATATTCCAGTCTTGAATCTGTCGTTTATGTCCTTTCCAAGTGCATACTCAACTCCACAAACCCCTTATAATATGACATTCAAAATATAGATGTGTGAAAGATTCCAGACCCTATCCACAGTATACACAATCTGGTGGTACAACAATGCCATATTTTTGCAATCTTTCAACAATAGCTAATCTTCTATGCACAGCAGGTTGAATTTATGTCTTGGATATATTTGAGTGCAAGGTGAGATGTCTCCATTCAACTCTAGGATAATCTGGTAGGAGTTATATGTACATTTTCTGAATTGAAACCTTCATGTTGAACTTGCTCCAACAGTGCGTGGATTGATCATGTTCCTAGCTGTAGCTATTGGATTTGATTCCTTGATGTCAAAATTTTCCTCACCACCCAAGATGCATTCTTAGGTATTTGGATGGTCTCTATATCTCTTTGTTTTATGTAATAGCTATGAATCCATTGTATCCAAAGGTAATCCCTTTTCCTTGCTATATTCCATAGAAGTTCAGACTTACAGCTACATTCCATTTGCATAGATTCATGACATTTAGTCCACATGCAGTAGCTGGTAAGCGTATGGTTTCCCACGAGACTGGTGCTTTCCTCAAAGTTTTTATTTCTCCTATCCATATTAAGGTTCTACAAATCTATTCAATTGTCTTCATGACCTACACGGGAATAAAGAATACCTGAGCCCAATAAGCTTGAACCCCAAATAACACGGCTTTGATCAAATGTATCCTACCAGCATAAGATAGCAACTTTGCTGACCAACAAGTAACTCTTGCTGTTATCTTCTCAATTAAGCGTAAGTAGACATTTATATTTAGCTTTTTAGTTTCCAATGGTACACCTAAGTACCTAAATGGTAGTGTGCCCAACACATAGCCCAGTTCATCTAAGAGTTCCTACCTTGTATGGTCAGCGACACCAGCAATGTATAAAACACTCTTGTTTGTGTTTTCCTGCAAGCCAGAAGCCTCTGAAAACTTTAGAAATGCACAATGTAGTAGTTTAACAAAGACTATATCAGCCCTGAAATACATTAGAAGATCATCAACAAAGCATATATGAGTGCTTCCCAGCTTCCTACACCTAGGATGGAAATTAAAATATCCATTGGTAGTCAACTGATTCAATTCTCTGCCTAAGTACTCCATGACCAAGACAAATAGGTAAGGAGACATAGGGTCTCCTTGCCTAATGCCTCTTTTTACAGGGAAAGGCTTAGTGAGTCCTCCATTTATCAACAATGAATACGAGACAGTGGACACACACACACCATGATCCAATTGATGAATTTAGAAGGTAACCCTATATTAATCAATAATTTCTCCAAGTAACTCCATTTTAATGTATCATAAGCCTTCCTCAAATCAACCTTGAGAACACAGTTAGGGGAGATCATTTTCTGGTATAACTTATAAAAATCTCATGACTAAACAATATGTTATCCACAATGCTTCTGCCTTCAAGAAAAGCTGATTGTGAATGTCCCACTAAGCCAGGTAAGACAGTCTTGAGTCTCCTAGTTATCACCTTAGAGATGATTTTGTATAGGGTAGTGGAACATGCTATAAGTCTAAAGTCTTTAATCTTAGTAGGAGAAGTAATCTTAGGTATAAAAGTGACAACAATAGTGTTAATAGCATAACATAGTCTACTAGTTTTAAAGAACTGCTTTATTGCCTGGAAAACCTCTTTGTGAACCACCTCCCAATTCTTAGTGAAGAATTCTATAGGGAACCCATCTGCCTCTAGATCCTTATCCTTAGGCATTGCCTTTATTGCCTCCAATATTTCAACATCAGTCACCTCCTGACTACCAGAGTATTTAGACATGGTACTCTATCTTCTCTAGTCCCCATTACACCTTTAAAAACAGAGATGAACTCATCTTCAATCTGCCTTGGTTCAATAAGCTTTATACCAGCCTCAGTGTGAATTGAAATGATTGTATTATAGCTAGTTATGATTTTCCATTGGGCATGGAAATATTGTGTATTTGTATCTCCATGTTCTATCTAGGTATATCTAGACTTCTGCCTCATCACTTGCTCTTCAATTTTGCTCAATTTCTGGACTTCTATCAATAATTGCTTCTTGTGGTCAAACAATATCTATGAAAATAATTGCCCTTGGATTTACGCTTGTATAATTTCTAATTTCTCCCTTGACAAATTGAGTTTCTGCTTGTAAGAATCCATGTATGCATTTATATTCTTCATTTGTGTCTTCACCCTCTTGTGTTTATCCCATAGGTGTTTCATTGTACAATTTGGATTATGTTGTCCCCAAGTGGTTTTTAGTACTTCTTTAAATTCTAAATGCTTGTCACACTCCGAAAACTAGTAGGCTAAACTAGAGCTCGACGTTAGGGTTAAAGCCTTGAAATGTACCTCCCCATACCTTAAAATAAGTGTTCTCACATTAGAACATCAAGGTTCAAACCCCAAGGACCAACCATGGGTACTTGAGGAATGCACCAAAAATATGCTTGGGCAGTGACCCACGAGGGGCCACTAACGCCGCGTAGGCCTCCCCATGCCTCGTGGGTGAGGGACTGTAGATAGAACCTGTAGAGTTGGTCTCAGACCCCGACCAATGCTTCACCAGCACGGGCCGTGGGTCCAACCATGGTCCGTCTGTGAGGGGGTCGTGGGTGGTGACCTGGAACGATTTTTATGAGTTAGTTAAGGGCTACTTTGGGGTTTTCCATTTTTATTTAATTATTAAGTGAATTCGTTATGTATTAATTTAGACTAACTATATATAGATTTAAGACCCCTAAATTTAGTCATCTTTATCATAATTCCAAACTCTCAAATCAAAACCAACTTTTCCCTAAAACTCTATCTCAAGAACTCCAAGGAAAAAGAAGAAGAAAGTCAAGCTAGGGTTTGAACAAGAAGGATTTTCACTCAATTTCTTTGGAGAATCAAAGCTAAGGTATGGTAGTCCTTCATCCATGGAGCCCCTCCAAAACCCTCAATTTCAAAGCTAGAAATCCCAAAAGTTAGGGTTTGACTTCAATATCATGGATTCCTTTCAAATTCATTTTTAATGATTGAATAATGTTATATTATGGATAAATTGATGATTTTATATGGTTTTATGTTGAATTCTCCAAGAATCCATGAATTCCCCTATTTTCCCAAATTGGATCTCAAAGTATGGGTATTGATTGATGCAAGTAGAATATTATAGAATTGTGAATGTAGTGAATTGATTGTTTGAATTATGTTATTATCCATGTCTAATTTAGAAATTCTATGTGTGTTGATTGAATGTGATCTAAGATTCTTGAAGGGCAAAGTATGAGAATTATGCATGATTACGAGGTTTATGTATATGCTTTTAGAACACTTTGAGAGTAAAGTAAATATGATTATGATCTAGTTTTTGTGTTGTTTGATGATTATCCTCATGTATGCACTTATGTATGAATATAAACATGATGTGAAAGGTTTTTCTCACATACTGAAGATTCTAGGTTGAAAGGCTTTCTCACCTAATTGAATCTAATGTTACATGTAGACATGGAAGGTGAAAGGTTATTCTCACGCATGATCTAACGATAAATCCTAATGAAACAAGTTATGACTTAATAAGTACTCCGTGGGATAAATGCTTAGCACCAAGTGGATATTGAATATGAGATGGCAACTCTCCCGTTAAGTAAGGCTGGGTTTCTAGAATCAATCTCATGAGATGGAAGCTCCCCCGTTTAGTAAGGACGGGTTTCTAGTAACAATCTCCTTATCCCATAAACTAAGTTCCCTCATAGGATATTTAGCTAGTGGATCCACATAAATCTAACAAACCATGTTCTTACCTTAGGCAAGTAGAACAACTCTTTTCAGTGTGGGTAACACCAGATTCCATGTTAAGCTCACATGGTCTATGTCGGTTAAGCCTTATCCCCACTATGAACAAGAACATGAATTATGAACTATGGTTACTCAAGAAGCTTTACTTAGGCATGAGTGGGATTATGTGATCTTATTCATGCATTGCACAAGTATTCTTTGAGGGTACTTATGGTATGTTCCTCTTATGCTATGATGATCTATGTAATGAATATGTTTATGCCTTATGCCTTTTCATTATCTTCAAAATAATGCTTTAACTTACTAAATTGCATGCATTCAACTAAAATATCCTTTTTAGCATGTCTTCAAGTTTTTTATGCATGGCTATCATACTTAGTCCATTTTTGTACTAGCCCATATTTTCCTACATTTTTTGCTAGTGTAGGGTCCGGTTCTCAAGGCGGTCCTCATTGTGACTAGAGCTTGGAATTGATCATTCTCCTTACTTGTTGGTGAGTCCTCATGGTTCAAGGACGTATATTGTCATTTAGTAGTTTCATTCTTGTATTTGACTTATGAATTTTGAGTATAGGCTGTGTCCTATATTTGATTCAAGTATTTTAATAAATGGCTAATTGAGACAAGTCTAAACTTATATTTTTCTATATGAAACTTTTGGACTTGAATTGTATTTGTTTTACTCTTTATTGTTCTATGCCTATGTTATGATATGCTAAGAGGCTTGTATGAGGCGCTTCGGAGTCTTGCATGCCGTGTCACATCTAGGGGGTACTCCTGGGCCATGACAAACTTGGAATCAGAGCACTAGGTTTAGAATGATTCTAGGATGATGTCTCATAAGTCATGTCTAGTAGAGTCTTGTTCATGAGTGTGAAGCGCGCTACATTTATGAATGGGAGGCTATAAGATGTTTAGGAAACCCCACTTCTTTCATTACTCTTAAGTCGTGCCTTAGTGTTTAACTCTATAAAGTCCCTCTCCTAATCATTCTCTCGTGTCTTCAGGATATGAATACACGAAGGGCTAACACAAGAAGAGTGGAGGGTGACAATGTGAATGAAGGAGCTCCTCCTCAAGCTAATCAAGCTAACCAAGCTCTGGTTGATCCTGTGGTTGAGAATGTGAACCATGCAGAGTTTAGGTCTACTATTCAAATGTTAGCTCAAGTTGTGATGGCTTAAGTCAATAGAGAAATTATAGCTCCGGTCAATCCTTATACGAATTCGGCCGTTTCAAGGGTTAGGGATTTTTCTAGAATGAATCCTCTCGAATTTCATGGCTCCAAATTGGAAGAGGATCCTTAAAGGTTTATTGATGAGACTTTTAAAATTCTTGACATTATGGAAGTTCCTCTGTAAAAGAAGGCGGAGTTAGCCTCCTACTAATTGAAAGATGTGGCTCAAGTTTGGTATGAACAGTGGAAGGGTGAAAGACCCGATGGAGCGGGCCCGGTAGAATGGGAATCGTTTAAATCATAATTTCTTGATAGATTCTCCCCCTTATAGTTGAGGGAACTAAAGATGCAAGAGTTCATTAACCTTCGTCAAGGAGGTTTGAGTGTGAACGAGTATGCTCTAAAAAGTTCACCCAACTATCCAAGTATGCTAAAGCCATAGTGGCAGATTCGAGGGCTAAGATGAATAAGTTTGTGATGGGGGTGTCCGACATGGTAGTTAATGAATGCCATTCGGCAATGCTTATCCCAAGTATGGATATTTCACGTCTCATGGTGCATGCCCAACAAAGTGAGGAGTTAAAACTCAAGAAAAAACAATAGAGAGGTGAAAAGAGCTAGAACCGGTGATGGGAACTTCTCCAATGCTAGGTCGGATGGACAAGGTCAACCAAGGTTCAAGCAAAGGTTTTCCAACCAAGGCTTCTCTAGTTATACAAGGGGCGACAAGGATAGGGTTTCCAACTCAAAATCTTAAGGAGGTAATGATAATGGACCCTCTATGGCCAAACCTCATTGTGCCAAATATGGGAAGAGACATGATGGTAAGTGCCTAGCCGGCACAGGTGTTTGTTATGATTGTGCTAAGAGTGGTCATCAATTGAAAGAAAGCCCAAAACTCACGACCAAGGGGAGAGAAGGAAAGTAAAATCCTCCAAGTAGTTCAAACTCCAATGCCCAAAAGAAAAACCACTTTTATGCTCTTCAATCCTGAAATGACCAATCGAGCTCCCCGGATGTTGTGATCGGTATGTTAAAAGTCTTTTCTATTAATGTATATACTTTGTCCTTTGTAACACCTTTTGTGGCCATTAAATTTGATATACTCCTCGAAGTGTTAGAAGAACCATTTTCGGTCTCTACCCCAGTTGGTGATTCGGTGATAGTTAAGAGGGTGTATACAAGTTGTCCTATTTCCTTGTCCCATAGAGTTACTTTGGTGGATTTAGTTGAATTAGACATGTTAGACTTTTATGTGATTTTGGGTATAGATTGATTGCATGCATGTTATGCCTCTATCAATTGTACGACTTGGGTGGTTAAGTTCCTATTCCCAAATGAGCCTATTTTAGAGTGCAAGATGGGAAATTCGATACCTAGAGGCCAAACTGTCTCTTTCCTTAAAGCTAGGAAAATGATCTCCAAAGGGTGTATTTACCATCTTGTTATGGTGATGGATGTTGAGTCTGAAACCCCTTATCTAGAGTCAGTTCCAGTAGTGAATGAGTTCCCAAAAGTTTTCTCTGATGATTTTCTCGATATTCCTCTCGAGCGGGAAATAGATTTTGGTATTGACCTTTTTTCGAATATGCAACCTATCTCCACTCCTCCTTATAGAATGGCTCCAGCCAAGTTGAAAGAGAAACTAAAGGATTTATTAGATAAGGGCTTCATTCGACCGACTATCTTTCCTTGGGGTGCTCCGGTGTTGTTTGTTAGAAAGAAGGATGGGTCTCTTAGAATGTGCATCAATTATCGTCAATTGAACAAAGTGACCATTAAGAATAAATATACCCTTCTCAGAATCAATGACTTGTTTGATCAACTTCAAGGGGCTAGTAACTTTTCAAAAATTGACCTTCGTTCGGGGTATCACCAATTAAGGGTGAGAGGGGATGATATACCCAAGACAGCTTTCCAAACAAATATGGACATTATGAATTCCTTGTGATGTCTTTTGGCTTGACTAATGCCCCGACGACATTTATGGACCTAATGAATAGAGTGTTTAGGCAATACCTAAACATGCTTGTGATTGTGTTTATCGATGATATTTTGATCTATTCAAGAAGTGAGAATGATCATGTAGACCATTTGAAAATTGTGTTGCAAGTTCTTAAAGACCACCAACTTTTTGCAAAGTTTAGCAAGTGTGAATTTTGGTTGAGATCCATAGCTTTCCTCGGTCATTTTTTATCAAGCAAGGGTATTGAGGTAGATCCTAAGAAGACGGATATGGTCAAGAGTTTGCCTAAACCTCTATCTCCTTCTGACATTATAAGCTTTTTGGGTTTGGCCGGTTACTATAGAAGGTTTTTTGAGGGGCTTTCCTCCATTGCTTCTCCTTTGACAACTTTGACTCAAAAGAAAGCTAAGTTTGTGTGGTCGGAAGCTTGTGAGAAAAGTTTCCAGAGTTAAAGGATAGACTTACTTCCGCTCCGGTGTTGACCTTACCGGAGGGTACAAATGATTTTGTGGTATTTTGTGATGCCTCTAGAGTGGGGTTTGGATGTGTGCTCACGCAAAACGGTAAGGTGATTGCCTATGCTTCAAGACAACTGAAGGCCCATGAAAAGAATTATCTGACCCATGATCTTGAATTAGCGGCGGTTGTGCTTGCTTTGAAAATATGGAGGCATTAATTATATGGGGTCCATGTGGATGTCTTCACCGATCGCAAGAGCCTTCAATATGTGTTTAGTCAAAAGGACTTGAATCTTCATCAATGAAGGTGGTTAGCGTTATTAAAGGATTATGACATGAGTATCCTTTATCACCTCGGCAAAGCTAATGTTATAGCGGACGCACTTAGTAGATTGTCCAGGAGTAGTGTGGCTCATGTAGAGAGACTGAAAAGAAAGAATTGGTTCGTAAGGTGCATAGATTGGCCCCACTAGAAGTCTAACTAGTGGATTCCACCAAGGGTGGTGTCATGGTCCATAATGGCTCTGAATCTTCCTTTGTGATGGATGTGAAGTCTAAACAAGATCTTGACCTTTTATTAGTTGAGTTAAAAGAGTTGGTACTCACGAAGTTCGTTGAGGCTTTCTCCTAAGGGGGAGATGGGGTGCTAAGGTACCAATGCCAATTATGTGTTCCAGATGTTGATGGTTTGAGGGAGCAAATTTTAGAAGAAGATCATAGTTCTCAGTATTCTATTCGTCTGAGAGCCACCAAGATGTACCGTGATCTACGGGAAGTCTATTGGTGGAATGGCATGAAGAAAGATATTGCAGGATTTGTAGCTAAATATCCTAATTGTCAACAAGTTAAGGTTGAGCATCAAAGACCGAGAGGCTTGTCCCAAAATATAAGTATCCCCACTTGGAAGTGGGAAGATGTGAATATGGACTTTATTGTGGGTTTGCCTCGCACCCAAAGGCAACATGATTCTATTTAGGTTATTATAGATCGGATGACAAAATCAGCCCACTTTGTTCTCGTCAAGGTTTCTCATTCAATGGAAGACTATGCCAAGTTGTATATAAGAGAGATAATGAAGTTACATGGGTCCCTTTATCTATTATTTGGATCAGGGTACTCAATTTACTTCTCAATTTTGGAAGTCATTCCAAAAAGAGCTTGGTACTAAGGTGAAGCTTAGCACTGCTTTTCACCCTCAAATGGCTGGTCAAGTAGAACACATTATTCAGACCTTAGAGGACATATTGAAGGCATGCATGATAGATTTTAAAGGTAATTGGGATGACCACTTGCCTTTAATAGAGTTTGCCTACAATAATATCTATCACTCAAGTATCGGTATGGCTCCCTTTAAAGCCTTGTATGGTAGGATATGTAGGTCTCTAGTTGGTTGGTTTGAGGTAGGTGAAATTTCTTTGATAGGTCCCGAGCTAGTTTATGAAGCCATTGAGAAAGTTGAGCTTATTAGTGAGAGGTTCAAAATGACTCAAAGTAGACAAAAATCTTATGCTGATGTGAGAAGAAGGGATCTAGAATTTGAAGTTAATGATTGGGTCTATTTCAAAATCTCACCCATGAAGGGTGTGATGAGGATTGGAAAGAAAGGGAAACTTAGTCCTCTATATGTGGGCCCATATCAAATTTTGAAGCGCATTGGAAAGGTTGCCTATGAATTGGATTTTCCAAATGAGTTGGCTCCAGTTCATCCGGTGTTTCATGTTTCTATGCTTAAGAGATGTATTGGAGATCCGACATCCATCATTCCCTTAGAAGGGTTGGGAGTTGATGAAATCCTTTCATATGAAGAGGTTCCGATAGAGATCCTAGACCGGCAAGTTAAGAGATTGATTTTGAATTCCCCAAGAATCCATTAATTCCCCTATATTCCCAAATTGGATCTCAAAGTGTGGGTATTGATAGATGCAAGTAGAATATTATAGAATTGTGAATGTAGTGAATTGATTATTTGAATTATGTTATTATCCATGTCTAATATAGTAATTCTGGATCTGTTGATTGAATGTGATCTAAAGTCCTTAAAGGGAAAAGTATTAGAATTATGCATGATTATGAGGTTTATGTATACGCTTTTAGAACATTTTGAGAGTAAAGTGAATATGATTATGATCTAGTTGTTGTGTTGTTGGATGGTTATCCTCAGGTACACACTTCTGTATGAATATGAACATAATGTGAAAGGTTTTTCTCACATAATGAAGATTCTAGGTTGAAAGACTTTGTAACCTAATTGATTCTAATGTTATATGTAGACATGGTCGGTGAAAGGTTATTCTCACGCATGAACTAATAAGCTATCCTAATGAAACAAGTTATGACTTAATAAGTACTCAGTGGGATAAATGCTTAGCACTGAGTGGATATTGATTATAAGATGGAAGCTCTCCTGTTAAGTAAGACCATGTTTCTAGAAGCAATCTCATGAGATGGAAGCTTCCCCATCAAGTTAGGCAGGATTTCTAGCTACAATCTCCTTATCCCATAAACTACGTGCCCCCGTAGGATATTTATCTATCGGATCCACATAAAGCTAACAAACCATGGTCTTACCTTAGGCAAGTCGGAGAACCCTTTTCGGTGTGGGTAACACTGGATTCCATGTTAAGCTCACATGGTCTATGTCGGTTAAGGATTATCCCCACCATGAACAAGAACATGAATTATGAACTATGGTTACTCAAGAATCTTTACTTAGTCATGGGTGGGATTATGAGATCTTATTCATGCATTGCACAAGTATGCTTTGAGGGTACTTATGGTCTATTCCTCTTATTCTATGATGATCTATGTAATGAATATGCTTATGACTTATGCCTTTTCACCATCTTCAAAATGATGCTTTAACTTACTAAATTGCATGCATTCAACTAAAATGTCCTTTTTATCATGTCTTCAAGGTTTTTATGCATGGCTATCATACTTAGTGCATTTTTGTACTAACCCATATTTTTTTACATTTTTCCCAAGTGTAGGGTCCGGTTCTCAAGGCGGTCCTCATTATGGCTGGAGCTTGGAATTGATCATTCTCCTTGCTTGTTGGTGAGTCCTCATGTTTCGAGGATGGATATTTTCATTTAGTAGTTTCATTCTTGTTTTTGACTTTTAGATTTTGTAGTATGGGTTGTGTCCCTATCTTTGATTCAAGTATTGCAATTGATGGCTAATTGAGACAAGTCTAGACTTCCGTTTTTCTATATGAAACTTTTGGACTTGAATTGTATTCGTTTTATTCTTTATTTTTTCTGTGCCTATGTTATGATATGCTAATAGGATTGTATGAGGCTCTTCGGAGTCTTGTACACCATGTCACATCTAATGGGTACTCCTGGGTCATGACAATGCTCCATCACATAAGGATAGAATCTGAAAGGCCTTGGATGTAATGTTTATTGCTGGGAGCACTTTATTAAAATTGGAGAATGATCAGATATTGAAGGATTAAGGTAGTCAGCCTCTACATGTCTATACTGTTTTATCCAATGAAGATTACCAAATGCCCAATCTATCTTACTATATACCATGTTCTCCACCTCCTGTTTATTACACCAAGTAAAGTGCCATCCAATAGCTCTTATAGGAATGAGCTGCTTATGATCTACCATACTCTAAAAGCCTTATACTTCCTGCTATGTAATGGTGATCCTATTTTATCTACAGTCCCTAATACACTATTAAAATCACCAAATAATACCCAAGGCATCTGAAGCTGTGGTTTAATCTGCATTAGTTCTTGCCAAAGTATCTCTTTTTACTGTCCTTCATTCCTTTCATATACTATTGTGACATATAATGTTCTTTCAACCCCAGGATCCTCAACTAAGCAGTGAATATATCTCCTTTTCATCTCAATAATTTGTACTTGCAAGTGAGGTTTCCATAATACCCAAATCCTCTCGTTAGGTTCTTCTATGTAATTGTTGCATGACTTCCAACCCTGAGCTATCTTCCTCATAATCTGTGGGTCTCTAGGCTGTTTAACTCTTGTTTCCAGACATCCAAATATATCTAATTTATGTTTTGTCAGAAAAAGCTTCAGCTCCTTGTATTTATGGTCTTGGTTAAGACCCCTTATATTCCATGTACAGATAATCATGGAGGAACAAATTGTAACACCCCAACTTTTCAAAACATCTAAATTAACTCGTACCTTCATGAAAAGACAAAGAGGGTGAGTAATACATTAAGAATGATGTGATATGTAATATTTTAAGTGTTCAATGGTTGTATCTCAAGTTTTTAAGTAAGGCAAGTCGCAAAATAAAAGTTGGCGAAAGTTATGATAAGTTCCTTTTTAAAGATTTGTCTAAAATTTGGGTTAAATATCTCGGAAGTTTTCTCCCAATCAATAAAGATTTATGGGGCCCACAATCCATTAAATCAAAGGTCTACGAGTATAGTTTGCAACAAATCAAATGGTTTGCTCATACGACTTCATAATAGAGAGATATTTGCATTTTTGCGAGACTGCGCAGCAGGCACGTGAGGTGGGTCGCCTAAGTCGGTGGAAGCTTATAAGATAGCATCTTCTTCAGTTTTGTTCATTCAAATGCGAAACAAACCCATGAAAATAAGAGAAATTCTCCTCAAATCATCCTTGGGTGTTTATAATCTCTTCTTGGCTCCTTATCGAAAATTGCCCAACTTCGCAAGCTTGTCGTTTTGGTATAGTTTTCATGGTAAATTATCGGTGTAGCTCTGTGGGGGCTGTGGCAGCAGAGTTTTTTTAGTGGTTTGATTTTATTTAAGTGTTCTGGGCATGTAAAGAAAGGTAGGAACCATCTTTTATTAAAGTATGGATATCTTAGGTCTTTGATAATAATTTACGACAGGAATCCGTATCGATTGTCATGGTAATTCTTGTCCTTAATTACTGATTGATTTTACCTTTTTCTTTAGTGTTGTAGTGGTGTGGACAGAGGTATTTTTAGAATAAATCATAAAGGAAAATTTATGTTAAGGCTATTCCCTTCGTTCGGCATATTTCCTTAGAGCTTGGGAGTGATATAGTAGGGTAGTTAATGTTGGTGATATTGTAGATGTAATTGTGAATGGTTGGTTGATTGAGTGGTTATAAACCCTCATTATACGGACTCATAATATGTTAAGAATGACCCTGACTTAGGAACGACTTGGAAACTATATATATATATATATTGTTTATAGCTAAATTGCTCACCTTTAGCTTATTCAATTGTTTATTGTCGCCCTTGGGGCTATTGTGGTTAGCTGTTGAGCTATGAACTACCTATGGGGGCTATGATGTTGTCTAATCGAACTATGTTATTTCCTAAGAGGGTTATATGTTGCCCACAGGGATATATTGATGCCAAAGAGTGTTATGTGTTGCCTACGGGGCTATTTTGACACCAAAGAGAGCTATGGGTTGCCTACAAGGCTCTGTGATGCAAAAGAGGGCTACGTGCAGTCCACAGTGCTATGATGTTGCCCTAGAGGGCCATGCGCTGCCTACGGGGCTATATCGTTGCCAAAAAGGGCAATGTGACTTCTTACAAAGACAAAGGGCTACCGATAGGGTTATGTAGATTGATTTGGGACCTTCTGGGCTTATGGGAGCCTAGGTAGGTGGTATTTTGTTTGTACTTACCGAGCTTATGGGGGCTTGGTTAGGTTGATGTTTGATTATTATTTTATTTTTTAGATTTAGTAGTGAGTTAGCATGCTTATCTAAATTTGATTTCCTTACCTTATTACTTTTGGTATATTATGATACTTACTCATTTAGTCTATTTCCTTTCATACTTTGTACGTTATTTTGTACTGACGCCCCATTGCCTGGGGGCCCTACATTCATGTATGCAGGACTCGACAGTTGACCAAATAGACCTCTATAGCAGCTAGATTGACTTTTATTTAGTTGGCTAGCCCTTTCCTTCGGAGCTGCCAGAGTTGGAAGGTTTGTTTGCTTTTGTTGTATATATTTTTATAGGTAGGTTGGGGCCCTGTCCCACCAATCTTTACTACTCTTAGAGGCTTGCAGACTAGTGTGTGGGGTGTACAACTACGTTATGGCGATGCTGGCGTAGTTTGTTGGTTTGCTGATGCTTGTTAGCTATTTGATATATTGTATTGATATATACCAGATTTCAGTTTCGCTATAGAGATCATGGTGGCATCGACGGCCCCATCAGGACTTCTGTGCTAGTTTGCTATTTCTTTATATGAACTCTTGGGAGTAGCTGTTTCTTTTATAGATCTGTTGACAGGGGCCTTGCCGGCTGCTTAATTTTAAGTCGAGATATACTTGTTTGTTTTCTTTATTGCGTGTGGCTGCCATGCGTTAGTAGAAAATGGTTCAGTAGGGTCAGCTCGGTCCTGAGTTCTGTCATTAGGAGCTAGTTGCGCCCCTTGAGTTTGGGGCATGAAAAACTTGGTATCAGAGCAATGTCGTATCCTAGGGAATCTGCAGGTTGTGTCTAGTAGAGTCTTGTTTATAAATGTGTTGTGCACCACATTCGTTAAGCAAGAAGCTACCGGGTATGCTAGAATTACTATCCTGCTTTTGCTCACCTCATGCTATAAAACGGTGTCTTAAGGGTTGAGATTTCTGGCTTGTAATTGATATTTGTATGCAGATAGAGATGGCTGACACCATACAGACCATAGCTAGCCAGGGGCTAGATACAGCTGCAGGCGAGGGCACTGGCAAGGAACCACAGGTGGAAGTAGCCCATTGTGAGACTCAGGGGGAGACATATTCTCAGCCCCCTATAGCTTCTCCACCGCTTCAATAGCCTCTAAGGGTTATAGGACTTTCGGCTCCACCAGCAGTATCACCTTTAGTTCCTCCTATTCCATCTGATGAGGATTTGAAGAATGCAGTATGTATTTTAGCACAGTTAGTAGCTGTACAGCGCCAATCAGTTGCGCCAAATGTTGCCGGACTTTCTGAAGGGCTCCAAAATTCGAGAGTTTATGAATTTCTTGCCTTGAACCCTCCACAGTTTACAGGGAAAGATCGCAGAAAGGACCCTCAGCAATTTGTTGATTAGCTTCATAAGATCTTTAGAGTCATGCATGCCTCAGCGACTGAGTCAGTTGAGTTAGCAATATTTCGATTGCATGGTGTTGCAGTATTTTGGTACGAAAGCTGGGAGAGATCTAGGGGAAAAGATGCATCTATACCCACTTGGGATAGCTTTGAAGAAGCTTTCATAGATCAATATTTTCCTCGAGAGATTAGGGATGGAAGGGTGGACCAGTTTCTAAACCTTCGATAGGAAAGCATGAGTTTCCAAGAGTACGGGTTAAGATTTGATTCATTGGCTAGATATGCACCAGCATTTGTTGATACGATACATGACAGGGTGCGTAGATTTATGGGAGGGCTTGACTCAGACTATATCGACACTTGTTCTACCGCTGCACTAAATGATAATATGGATATCTCTCGAATTCAGGCCTTTGCACAAAGCATAGAGGATCACCGACATCTACAGTATATGACTGAGAGGGCCGATAGAGAGAGATAGAAGAGGGATAGGCCCGCTGATTCACATGGAGATTCTCAGCGTGGTCCTAGACCTCGATATTCTAATAGGCCACCTAGACCTCCACCACAATAGTTCCAGGGTAGTAGATTTGATCATCAGGGATAGTCAGGCCCAGGTGAGGGTTTACGAGCATCAGACTCTCAGCAACAGAGAGGCTCAGGCTAGGCTAGGACAGTACCGCCGCGTTGCGCTACTTGCGGTAGGATGCATTTTAGGAGGTGCAAATAGGGTTCTACAGGTTTATTCTTGTGGACATGAGGGGCATGGGTGGAGAAAATGCCCGACCATAGGTCAGGGTAGTATAGGTCAGTCGACCAGGTCAATAGTAGCTTCCTCCTCATCAGCACAGTCTACAGGGCGTGGACCCCAAACTTCAGTATGTAGAGGTAGAGGCAGAGGCAGAGAGGGAGCATCTAGTTCTAGTAGTGGACAGAACCGTACATATTCACTAGCTGGTCGACAGGACTAAGAGTCATCACCAGATGTTGTGACAGGTACATTGATTGTTTGCTCCCATTATGTTTATGCTTTGATAGATCCTAGATCTACTCTGTCTTATGTTACGCCATTTGTTGCACATAAGTTATGTATAGTATCAGAGTCATTAGATTGACCCTTTATTGTATCTACACTAGTTGGTGAGTCTATTGTTGCCAGGTGAGTCTATTGTTGCCAGGAGAGTCTATCGAGGTTTCACAGTTGAAATTATTGATCGTCAGACCTTTGTTGATCTCATAGAGTTAGAGATGGTCGATTTGAGACGTCATCATGGGTATGGACTGGTTAAAATCTTGTTATGCTAATGTTGAGTGTCAGACAAAGATTGTTAGATTTCATTTTCCAGGAGAGGAAGTTAGGGAATGGAAATGCGATACAGCAATGCCGAAAGGTAGGTTTATTTCCTATCTGAAGGCGAGGAGGATGATTACTAGGGGTTGTATTTTTCATCTTGTTCACGTTCATAATATAGATGCAGAACCACCGACTCTTTAGTCTATTATAGTAGTTAATGAGTTTCAAGATGTATTTCCAGATGAGATCCCTGGTATCCCTCCAGAATGGGAAATTGATTTTGCTATCGATATGCTACTAGGTATACAACCCATATCTATCCTTGCTTATAGAATGGCTCCTGTTGAGCTAAAGGAGTTGAAGGATCAGCTAAAAGACTTCTTGGATAAAGGCTTTATCAAACCTAGTGCTTCACCATGGGGTGCGCTAGTGTTATTCGTAAGGAAGAAAGATGGCTCACTAAGAATGTGTATCGATTATCGTTATCTAAATAAGGAGACTATAAAGAATAAGTATCCCCTTCAGAGGATCGATGACTTGTTTGATCAGTTACAAGGTGCTGAGTGCTTTTCAAAGATTTATTTAAGATCAGGGTACCACTAGATACGAGTTCGGGAGAAATACGTTCCACAGAAAACTTTTAGAACCAGATATGGACATTTTGAGTTCTTGGTAATGTCTTTTGGATTAACTAATACCCCAATAGTGTTCATGGACCTGATGAATAGTATATTCAGGCCGTATCTAGACTTGTTTGTGATTGTATTTATTGATGATATTTTGGTGTATTCATGATCAAAAGCTGAACATGTAAACAATCTGCAAGCAGTCCTTGAGATTCTTCGAGATCGAGAACTTTATGCAAAGTGTTCTAACTGTGAGTTCTGGTTGAACTCTGTAGCTTTGTTAGGCTATATTGTATCAGATGAAGGCATTGTGGTTAATACACAAAAGATTGAGGCCATAAAAACTTAGCCCAAACTTATGACTCCGACTGAGGTTCGCAGTTTCTTAGGGTTAGTTGGGTACTACAGAAGGTTTGTAGAGGGGTTTTCTTCACTTTCAGCAGCATTAATGAAGCTGACTAAAAAAACAGCTAAGTTCCAGTGGACTGAGGCTTGCGAGCATAGTTTCCAGGAGCTGAAGGACAGGTTGACATCAACACCAGTTCTAGCATTGCCAGAGGGTTCAGAAGGCTATGCGATGTACTGTGATGCTTCTGGTGTTGGGTTGGGATGTGTTCTAATGTGATATGGTAAGTTTATCGCATATGTTTCAAGGCAGTTGAGAAAGCATGAGAAGAATTATCAGACCTATGATTTAGAGTTGGCTGCAGTTGTGCATGTGTTAAAGATCTGGAGATATTATTTGTATGGCATTTATGTTGACATTTTCACAGATCATAAAAGCTTTTAATATATCTTTAGACAGAAAGATTTAAATTTACAACAGCGTCGATGGCTTGAGTTACTCAAAGACTACGACGTGGATTTTTAATATCATCTAGGAAAAGCGAATGTGGTAGCCGATGCCCTCAATCGAAGATCTATGGGTAGTTTATCCTATTTAAGTGTTGAGAAGCATGAGCTAACATGAGAGCTTCATCAGTTAGCTAGCTTGGGAGTCAGATTGTTAGAGGCAGACGATAATGGGGTCACAATTCATGACACAATTGTATCATCTCTAGTTGTGGAGGTAAAAGCACAGCAATAGGAGGATCCTAACTTAGAGCAACTCAGAGCCAAGGCTCAGGATCAGTAGTCTGTAGCATTTGATATAGTAAGAGATGGAGCCCTCAGATATAGTGGTCGATTGTGTATTTTGAATGTTGCAGGCTTCGACATTAGAATATGGAAGAGGTACATCATTCCCGTTATTCTATTCACCCTATTCAATGAAGATGTACGATGATATTAAGGAGATCTATTGGTGGCACGGGATGAAGAAGGACGTTGCTGAGTTTGTGACACATTGTCCTAACTGCCAATAGGTGAAGGTTGAGTACCAAAAGCCCGCTGGGCTAGTCCAGGAGATAGCCATTCCTTTGTAGAAGTGGGAAGCAATTAATATGGATTTTGTTATAGGGTTACCTCGATTGCGTCATAAGTTTGACTCTATTTATGTAATTGTTGATAGACTAACAAAATCAGCCCATTTCTTACCAGTCAAGACTACTTTCACAGTTGAAGATTATGCAGGGCTTTACATCCGAGAGATTATTAGGTTGCACGGCGTCCCAATATCTATTATCTCAGATCGAGGAGCATAATTTACTACCAAGTTCTTCAAGTCCTTCCAGAAAGGACTGGGGACACAGGTTAATCTTAGTACAGCCTTTCATCCTCAGACAGATAGCCAGGCTGAGCGCACAATTTTGACCTTAGAGCATATACTACGGGCGTGTGCGCTAGACTTCAAGGGAAGGTGGGATGACCACTTACTTATTATTGAGTTTGCATACAATAATAGTTATCATTCTAGCATCGGGATGGAACCTTATGAGGCTTTGTATAGGCGAAAATGTAGGTCCCCCATTGGATGGTTTGAGGTAGGTGAGTCAGGGTTGATTGGACCCGACTTAATGCAACAGACAGTGGAGTAGATTAAGCATATTCGGTAGAGGTTGCTAACAGCTCAAAGCCGATATAAGTCATACTCAGATGTGCGACGAAGGGACTTAGAGTTTTGTGTCGATGACTGGGTATTGTTAAAAGTCTCGCCTATGAAGGGTGTTATGAGATTTGGCAAAAGAGGCAAGCTTAGTCCAAGATTCATTGGGCCATATCGGATCCTTCGGAGGGTAGGATGGGTGGCTTATGAGTTAGAATTGCCTTCAGGGCTATAATCTGTTCATTCAATTTTCCATGTATCGATGCTACTGAAGTGCGTAGGAGACCCCTCTTAGGTTGTCCTAGTTGAGGATGTTCAGATCATAGAGGATTTGGCCTATGAGGAAACTCCAATTGCCATATTAGATTGACTGGTCCATAAATTGAGGACCAAGGAGGTGGCTTCGATTAAAGTATTGTGGAGAAACAAGATTAGAGAAGAGGTGACCTGGGAAGCTGAGGATGGCATAAGGTCTAAATATCCTCAGTTGTTTCATGCCCTAGGGTGATATCATATCAGTTTATATTAGTGAAGTAAGGTAAGATACCTATCTAATTTTTTATATCATTTCTTATTATTATAGTTGTTGTCGTTGTATTTTCGCTCGCACTATTATTACGGAGCTATAATGCTTAGCTATTTATGCTGTCCTGTGAGATACCTGGGTTAGAATTTTTGCATTTCAGGTTCTAGTTAGTCACATTCACAAAGGATACTTTGCCTATACTTTATCAACTCCTAGGGACATAATCGTGTGACTCAGATTTTTCATTCAAGGACGAATGTTTCTTAGGGGGGAAGGATGTAACACCCTGACTTTTCCAAACATCTAAATTAACTCATACCTTCGCGTAAAGACAAAGAGAGTGAGTAAAACATTAATAATGATGTGGCATGTCATATTTTAAGTGTTCAAGGGTTGTATCTCAAGTTTTGAAGTAAGGTAAGTCGTAAAATAAAAGTGGGCAAAAGTTATCGTAAGTTCCTTTTTAAAGATTTCTCTGAAATTTGGGTCAAATGCCTCAGAAGTTTTCTCCTAATCAATAAAGATTTATGGGGCCCGCGATCCATTAAATCAAACTTCTACGAGTCTAGTTTCCAATGCATCAAACCATTTGTTCATACGACTTCATAATAGAGAGATATTCGCATTTTTGTGAGACTGCGCAAGCAGGCACGTGAGGTGGGTCCCCTAAGTCGGTGGAAGCTTATAAGATAGCATCTTCTTCATTTTTGTTCATTCAAACTCGAAAGAAACCCACGGAAATAAGAGAAATTCTCCTCAAATAACCCTTGGGTGTTTATAATATCTTCTTGGTTCCTTATCCAAAATTGCCCAACTTTGCGAGCTTGTCGTTTTGGTATAGTTTTCATGGTGAATTGATCAGTGTAGCTCCGTGGAGGCTGTGGCAGCAGAGTTTTTTTCAGTGGTTTGATTTTATTAAAGTGTTTTGGGCGTGTAAAGAAAGGTAGGAACCATCTTTTATTAGTTTATGGATACCTTATGTCTTGGATAGTAATTTACGATTTGAATCCGTATCGATTGTCGTAGTAATTCTTGTCCTTAATTACTGATTGATTTTACTTTTTTCTTTAGTGTTGTAGTGGTGCGGACAAAGGTATTTTTAGCATAAATAATAAAGGAAAAGGTATGTTAAGGCTATTCCTTTGGTTCGGCATATTTCCTTAGAGCTTGGAAGTGATATAGTAGGGTAGTTATTGTTGGTGATCTTGTAGATGTAATTGTGAATGGTTGGCTAATTGAGTTGTTATAAACCCTCATTATAAGGACTCATAATATGTTAAGAATAACACTGATTTAGGAATGACTTGGAATCTATATATATATATATATATATATATATATATATATATATATATATATTGTTTATAGCTAAATTGCTCACCTTTAGGTTATTCAATTGTTTATTGTCGCCCTTGGGGCTATTGTGGTTAACTGTGAGCTATGAACTGCCTATGGGGGCTATGATGTTGTCTAATAGGACTATGCTATTGCCTAAGAGGGCTATGTGTTTCCCACGGGGCTATATTGATACCAAAGAGTGTTATGTGTTGCCTACGAGGCTATTTTGACGCCAAAGAGGGCTATGTGTTGCCTACAGGGCTCTATGATGCAAAAGAGGGCTATGTGTAGCCCACAGAGATATGATGTTGCCTAAGAGGGCTATGCGCTACCTACAGGGCTATATCGTTGCCAAAAAGAAAAAAGGGCAATGTGACTTCTTACAAATACAAAGGGCTACTGAGAGGGTTATGTACATTGATTTGGCACCTTCTGGGCTTATGGGGGCCTAGGTAGGTGCTATGTTGTTTGTACCTACCTAGCTTATAGGGGCTTGGTTAGGTTGCTGTTCGATCATTATTATATTTTTTAGATTTAGTAGTTAGTTAACATGCTTATCTTAATTTGATTTCCTTACCTGATTGCTTTTAGTATATTATGATACTTACTCATTTAGTCTATTGCCTTTCATACTCTGTACATTATTTTGTACTGACGCCCCATTGCCTGGGGGCGCTGCATTCATGAATGCAGGACCCAACAGACGACCCAGTAGACCTCCTCAGCAGCAGGATTGACTTCTATCTAGTTGGCTAGCCCCTTTCCTTAGGAGTTGCCAGAGTTGGGAGGTTTGTTAGCTTTTGTTGTATATATTTTTATGGGTAGGCTGGGGCCCTGTCCTGCCAATCTTTACTACTCTTAGAGGCTTGCAGACTAGTGTGTGGGGTGTACGACTACGTTATGACCATGCTAGCCTAGTTTGTTGGTTTGCTGATGATTGTTAGCTATTTGATGTATTGTATTGATATATACCTGCTTTCAGTTTCGCTACAGAGATCATGGTGGCGTCAACGGCCCCATCAGGACTTCTGTGCTAGTTGGCTCTTTCTTTATATGAACTCTTGGGAGTAGCTATTTCTTTTATAGATCTGTTGACAGGGGCCTTGCTGGCTGAGGGCTTAATTTTAACCCGAGATATACTTGTTTGTTTTCTTGATTGCGTGTGGCTGCCATACGCTACTAGCAAATGATTCAGTAGGGTCGGCTCGGGCCTGAGTTCTGGCATTAGGAGCCAGTTTCGCCCCTTGAGTTTGGGGCGTGACACAAATGGCATGGAGTTGCCAGCAATATTTATTCCACCATGAACTACCTGAGATAATCATTCCTTATCATGATAGGTCTCATACCAGTTCTTTACAATTTGCTTTCCATCTCTCTGTCCTAGATCCACATTCAGTACAAATGTGTGAGTTGTTTCAGTTTGCTTTGATGCCACTGATACCTCAGGCTGATTTACTTTGCCTAGAATAGGGATCCATTTTTGTTTTGGCATTTTCCTCTCTCTACCTCTCTTCCTCTTGGTTATCACTGGTACTCCTTTCTCCTCCATACCATCTTTATGTTTATACCAGCACTCCTCAGTAGTGTGCCCCATTCGTATACACTCATCAAAAAATTTAGGTCTCCATTCATATTTAAATGGCTACGTCCATAGGGTGTTTCAATAGCTATACGATCTAGCAAAGGCTGAGAAATATCCACTTCTGTGAGAATTATAACATATGAAATCTTTTTTGCATTTCCTGTAAAATTATCAGTATGCAAAGGGTTCCCAACTGCACTTGCGACTTTGCTCAACACTTCTACAAACCAGTAACCTACTGGCAGCTTAGGAAATTTGAGCCAAATAGGAATTTACCTAATTATATCTTCTTCAAAATCAAAATCTATCTCCCATTGTCGTAAGATTACTAGTTTATTCCTATAGAAATAGGGTCCTGATTGAAGCACCTTTTCGTTATCTTCTATATTTTGAAATATAAATATGTTGTAGGCATCCTCATGGAAAAAGACCAGACGTTTATTAATAAATCCCTATACCTTGGTGACATATTTAGTGTCTTACCAATATTTCAATTACCTCTAATAGACCTAGCAACTGCAGGCATAGATGTCCTAGCATCTGAGAAGTGTAGTCCTCTTTGCTGAATCCTTCCCAATGCTAGTGTCTTGAATGAGGATCACATCTTCATTGCTACTAGTATTAGCCTCCTCCGAAATTACTGTGAATTTTGATGGTAGGAAGCTACCAAATGTTAATGGTTGCAACTTCTGTATAACACCTGTAGCAGGCGTGACCATTTTTGTAGGGCTTGTGTTCATCAGTGCTCGGCACGTCCCATTGGAAGAACCCTCAGGCACAATTGCTGCCTTGCTGAAACACTCCAAAAATTAGTAGGCTAAACTAAATATTAACGTGAGGGTTAGAGTCTTAGATGTAACTCCCTGTACTTAAAAATAAAGGGTTTCATGTTAGAATATCAAGGTACGACCCCCAAGAACCAACTATGGGTCCTTGAGGAGGACCTTGGAAACTACCCAAAAGCAGTGAACCACGACAGGACCCATGCCTCGTGGGTGAGTCCATGTCCCATGGGTGGTGGCTGTAGGTCAAGCCCTACAAATCACCTCTCTGAACCCCAACCCACGCTTCACCAGCACACTCATTGGGTCCAACCACGGTCTATCAGTGAGGGTCGTGGGTGTTGGTTTGAGAGCTGGTTTTTGAGGGTTAAGTTAGGGGCACTTTGGGATTTTCCAATTTTTAATGAATATTAAGTCATTTTAGCCTTATTTATACCTCCTAAATTAAGTCACTCTCCTCATTATTTCTAAAACCCAAAACTATTCCCAAAACTTCATCTTTTCCAAATATTCTCTCTCTAGAACTTCAAGGAAGAAGAAGAAGAAGAAAGTTGGAGCTAGGATTCAAGGAGCAAGGTATTTCACTCAAATTCATAGGTCTTTGTTGCTAAGGTATGGTAGGTCTTCATCCTTGGATAGAATTCATCTATAGAGCCCCTTCAAAATCCCAATTTCAAAGATAGAAATCCCTAAAAGCTAGGTTTGATTCCAAAGTCATGGGTTCCTTTCAAAAATGATTTTGATGATTGAATTACTTTATATTATGATTGAATTAATGATTAATTATGGTTTTTATGTTGAAATCCCCAAGAACCCATGAAATTCCCCAATTTCCCAATTATGATCTTGTGATGTGGGTTTGTTGATGAAAGGAGGATATTATGAGATTATGCTTGTAGTAATTGGGCTACTTGAATTATGTTAACATCCATGTTTAATGTAGTGAATTATAGATGTGTTGATTTGATATGATCTTTGATCCTTGAAAAGGCAAATTATGATATTATGCATGCTTATGAAATCTTTGTATATAAGAACACTTTAGGGGTGAAGTGTCTGTGATTATGATCTAGTTGTTGTGTTGTTGAAAGGTTATTCTCATATACACACCTATGCATGAATATGATATGTTGTGAAAGGTTTTCTCACAATATGATGATTCTGAGATTGAAAGACTTTCTCACCTATTGAATCTATATGTAGATATGGACTGTGAAAGGTTATTCTTACTCATGATCTAATGAGCTATCTTAATGAATCAAGTTATGACTTAATATGTATTCCATGGGAAGTAATGCTTAGCACCAAGTGGATATTGAATATGAGATGGAAGCTTTTACACTAGTTGAGTCCGGCTTCCCAATGAGACCTTTTACACTAGTTGAGTCTGGGTTCCCAAAGTATATCTCATGAGATGGAGACCTTCTACCTAAGTTGAATCCGGGTTTCTAGTAGCAATCTTTTTCATCCCATAAAATATGTGCCCGTTATTTAGCTAGTGGATCCACTTAAGCTAAGAGTATGGTTCTACCTTAGGCAAGTAGGACAACCCTTTTCAGTATGGGTAACACTGGGGGTCCATGTATAGGTCACATAGTATCATGTCGGTTAAGGCTTATTCCCATAACAACAAGAACAAGAATATGAATTATGAACTATGGCTGCTCAAAAAGCTTTACTTTGCATGGGTGAGATTTATGTGGTCTTATTCATGCATTACACAAGTATGTTTTAAGGGTATTTATGAAATGTTCTACTATGATATGATGATCAATGTATTGACTGTGCTTATGAATTATGCTTTTCCACTATCTTCATAATGATCTTTTAACTTAGTAAATTGCATGCATTCAAATGAAATGTCCCTTTTAGCATGTTTTCAATGTTTTTATGCATGACTATCATATTTAGTGCATTTTTGTACTAACACCTATTTTTCCTACATTTTCCCCCAAGTGTAGGGTCTTGTTCTCAAGGTGATCATCGTTGTGGCTAAATCTTGAATTTTCTTATTCTCCTAGCTTATTGGTGAGTTCTCATGATTCGTGGACGGATGTTATCTCATTGTAGTTCATTTCTTGTATTTCCTTTTTGGACTATGTTGTATTATGGGTTGTGTCCTTTTCTCATTTCAAATATTGTAATAGATGGCTATGTTGAGACTTAGAGTCTAGACTTGCACTTTCCTTTTATGAAAATTTTAGACTCGAAATGTCTTTTTACTCTTATTGTTCTATACGCCATGTTAAATCTAGGGGGTACCCCTATGTCGTGACAAACTTGGTATTAGAGCACAAGGTTTAGAATGATCCTAGGATGATGTTTCATAAGCCACGTCTAGTAGAGTCTTGTTCATAAGTGTGAAGTGCACCACATTTATGAATGAGAGGCTACAAGAAGACTAGGAAATTCCACTTCTTTCATTTCTCTTAAGTCATGCCATAAAGTTTAACTCTATAAAGTTTCTCTCCTAATCCTTCTCTTGTGTCTTTGGGATATGAATGACTAATGCTAGAAGGATGGAGGATGACAATGTGAATCAAGGAGCTCTTCCTCAAGCTTATCAAGCTCCGGTTGATCCTTGGGAAAAGGCATAGATTCCCCCTAAACTTGTATCAAAATGTCAGTTACACACTTAAACTACCATGACGACCTATTACATACCCATACTATTTAAAAGTGAATTTATTTACCTCCTAAAGCTGACATGGCAAAATAATAATAATTCAAAAAAAAACATGCGCGTCAGATAATTATTAAAGTAAAAAAAAATTTAAAATAAAAATATTTCTTAAACCCCACCCCCCACATCTCTTCTTCTTCACACCACACCCTCCTCTTCTTTTTCACATCCCAATTAAGCTTAAAATAAACCAATAACTAGAAGCAACCAAGAAATAAATTACTTCCAAAAGGAGTAAAATTTTGGAAGGTTTCAATAGGTTGGGCTTTGGCGGACGTTTTTGAGTATTGAGTGATCGATTGAAAATGGGAAGAAAATTATTTTCCTATTATCTCTATTTTTTAAGAAATCTCCAGGAAGAACATGAAAAAATAACAAAGAATGTATACCCAAATTTGAAAAATATTTACAACTACAAGCCGCAACAAATAACAATGAAATCTTAGTTTCTATGGCCATTCAATGGAAGAAACTAAAGCAACCTTCTTGTAGGTACATTTTGGAGTGGAAGAATTCTTCCACTCCACGAATCAACTGCAGATTGAGGGCAATTTCCTTGGTGGTCATTGCTAATAGTTTTTTCTTTAACATTATGCAATGAAGAAGATATAATTATTAGAGAATTTTAATAATTTATTAGGAATTAATTAGTGTAAAATATAATTAATAAAATAAAAGTTAAGTAATAAAGAAAAGAAAGTTAAAAAGATATTAAAAAATACAATTTCTGACATGGCACTGATGTAGCGCTGATGTGGCAGCGAGCGTAATACACCACATACTATAAGAGTGGTGTTACACATAGCAGGGTGGTATTAAATTTAATTTTAAATAGCAGAGGTGTGTAGTAGGTTGTCATGGTGTAACTAACTTTTCAGTACAAGTTCAAGGGAGAATCTATGCCTTTTCTCATTCATCCTTTGGTTGAGAATGTGATCCATGCAGAGTTTAGCTCTACTATCCAAATGTTGGCTCAAGCCATGACGGCTCTAGCCAATAGAGAGGTTGTAGCACTGGTGGATCCTAATTTGAGTTCGTCTGCTTCAAGGGTGAGGGATTTTGCATGAATGAATCCTCCAGAATTTCATGGCTCCAAAGTGGAAGAGGATCCTCAAAGGTTTATCGACGATGTTTATAAGATACTTGCTATTATGGGGTGTCTTCGGAAGAGAAGGTGGAGTTAGCTGCCTACCAACTAAAAGATGTGACTCAAGTGAGGTATGATCAGTGGAAGGGAGAGAGACCCGTAGGAGAGGGCCCGGTAGAATGGGAATTGTTCAAATCGACATTTCTTGATAAGTTCTTCCCCCTAGAGTTGAGGGAGGCAAAGGCACAAGAGTTCATCAACCTTCGTCAAGGAAGTATGAGTGTTAAAGAGTATGCTCTAAAGTTCACCCAACTCTCCAAATATATTCCAACTATGGTAGCAGACTCAAGGGCTAAAATGAGTAGGTTTATGTCGGGTGTGTCCGACTTGGTTAGAAAAGAGTGTCATATGGCGATGCTCCTCCATGACATGGATATATCAAGGCTTATGGTGTTTTCTCAACAAATTAAGGAATCAAAACTCAAGGAAAAGAATAGGGAGGTGAAAAGAGCTAGAACCGGTGATGGGAACTTCTCCAATGCTAGGTCCGATAGACAAGGTCGACAAAGGTTTAGACAAATGTTTTCCAACAAAGGTTCCTCTAGTGCTCCGCCTAAGGTCAACAAGGATAGGATGTCCAATGCTAAACCTCAAGGTGGTAATGGTGGTGGTTCTTATGTGAATAGGCCGATTTGTGCAAAATATGGAAGAAAACATGATGGTAAGTGCCTAGTTGGCACAAATGGTTTCTTTGGTTGTGGAAAGAGTGGCCATAAGATGAGAGATTTCCTGATGCTTAAGGTTAATGGGAGAGAAGAAAAGTAAGCTCCTCAAAGCGGTTCAAACTCTAATGCTCCAAAGCAAAACCACTTCTATGCTCTTCAAACCCCAGCTGACCAAGAGAGTTCCCCGGATGTACTGACCGGTATGTTAAAAGTCTTTCATATTGATATATATGCCTTGTTAGATCCCGGTGCTAATTTTTCCTTTGTGACAGCCTATGTGGAAATGAAGTTTGATATGCTCCCCGAAGTGTTATTAGAATCTTTTTCGGTTTCTACCATGGTTGATGATTTTGTGGTGGCAAAAAAGGTTGATAGAAATTGTCCTATTTCCTTATCCCATAGAGTTACTCTTATTGACTTGGTAGAGCTTGACATTTTAGACTTTGATGTGATTTTGGGTATGGATTGGTTGCATGCATGTTATGCCTCTATTGATTGTAGAACTCGGGTAGTTAGGTTCCAATTTCCAAATGAGCCTATCCTAGAGTGGAAGGGGGAAATTCTATGCCTACATGTAAATTTGTGTCCTACCTTAAAGCTAGAAAGATTATATCTAAAGGTTGCTTTTACCATGTTGTTAGGGTGAGGGATGTAGATTCTGAAACACCTTCTCCTGAGTCGGTTCCCGTGGTTAATGAGTTCCCAAAAATTTTCCCCGATGATTTTCCCAATATTCCTCCTGAGCGATAAATAGATTTTGGTATTGAACTTCTTCTGGATACACAACCTATCTATATTTCTCCTTATAGAATGGCTCCAGCGGAGTTAAAAGAGTTGAAAGAGCAACTAAAGGATTTGTTAGATAAGGGCTTCATCCAACCGAGTATCTCTCAATGGGGTGCTTCAGTGTTGTTTATTAGAAAGAAAGATGGGTCTCTTAGAATGTGCATTGATTATCATCAATTGAATAAAGTGACCATTAATATCAAGTATCCTCTTCCAAGAATCGATGACTTGTTTAACCAACTTCAAGAGGCTAGTTATTTCTCCAAGATTGATCTTCGTTCGGGTTATCACCAATTGAGGGTGAGAGGGGAAGATATTCCCAAGATGGCTTTCCAAACTTGGTATAGACATTATGAATTCCTTGTGATGTCGTTTGGTTTAACCAATGCCCCGATGACATTTATGGACTTAATGAATAGAGTGTTTAGGCAATAACTATACATGTTTGTGATTGTGTTTATCGATGATATTTTGATCTATTCAAGAGGTGAGACTGAACATGTGGAACATTTGAGAATTGTGTTGCAAGTTCTTAAAGACCAACAACTTTTTGCAAAGTTTAGTAAGTGTGAATTTTGGTTAACGTCCATAGGTTTCCCTGGTAATATTGTGTCAAGCAAGGGTATTCAAGTAGATCCTAAGAAGACGGATGCAATCAATAGTTGGCCTAGACCTCTAACTCCTTTGGATTTTAGAAGTTTCTTGGGTTTGGCCAGTAATTATAGAAGATTCGTGGAGGGATTTTCTTCCATTGCTTCTCCTTTGATGGCTTTGAATAAAAAGAAGGCTAAGTTTGTGTGGTCGGAATCTTGTGAGAAAAGTTTCCAAGAGTCTAAATATAGACTTACTTTTGCTCTGGTTTTGACTTTACCAAATGATATGAATGGTTTTGTGGTGTATTGTGATGCTCTAGGGATGGGTTAGGATGTGTGCTTATGGTAAACGATAAGGTGATTGCCTTTGTTTCAAGGCAACTTAAATTCCATGAGAAGAATTATCCTACCCATGACCTTGAGTTAGCGGCGGTTGTGTTTTCCTTAAAAATATGGAGGCATTATTTGTATGGGGTCCATGTGGATGTTTTCACCGATCACAAGAGTCTACAATATGTGTTTAGTCAAAAGGACTTGAATCTCCGCTAAAAAAGGTGGCTAGAACTCTTGAAGGATTATGATATGAGTGTCCTTTATCACCCCGACAAAGCTAATATTGTAGTGGATGGTCTTAGTAGGTTGTCTATGAGTAATGTGGCTCATGTAGAGGATGAAAAGAAAGAATTGGTTCGTGAAGTGCATAGGTTGGCCTGACTAGGTGTTCAACTAGTGGATTCCACCAAGGGTGGTGTCATGGTCCATAATGGTTCCATATCGTCCTTTGTGATGGATGTAAAGTCTAAGCAAGGTTTTGATGCTATCTTAGTTGAATTGAAAGAGTGGGTACTCAAGAAGTCTGTTGAGGCTTTCTCCTAAGGGGGAGATGGGGTGCTTAAGTACCAAGGTCGTTTATGTGTTCCGAATGTTGATGGTTTGAGGGAACAAATTTTAGAGAAAGCTTATAGTTCTAAGTATTCTATACATCCTGGAGCCACTAAGATGTACTGTGATCTACGGGAAGTCTATTGGTGGAATGGGATGAAGAAAGATATTGTGGGATTTGTAGCCAAATGTCCTAATTGTCAACAAGTTAAGGTTGAGCATCAAAGGCTGGGAAGCTTATCTTAAGATATAAGTATTCCCACTTGGAAGTGGGATGATGTAAATATGGACTTTATTGCGGGTTTGCCTCGTATCCAAAAACAACATGATTTTATTTGGGTCATTATAGATCGGATGGCAAAATCAGCCCACTTTATTCCCAGCAAGGTTTATTTTTCGGCGGAAGAATATGCCAAGTTGTATATAAGTGAAATAGTGAAATTGCAAGGAGTTCCTCTATCTATTATTTCCGATCGGAGAACTCAATTTACTTCTCACTTTTGGAAGTCATTCCAAAAAGGTCTTGGCACTAAGGTGAAGCTTATCATAGCTTTTCACCACCCAATGGGATGGACAAGCAGAATGCACCATTCAGACCTTGGAAGACATGCTGAGGGAATGCGTGATAGATTTTAAAGGTAATTGGGATGACCACTTGCCATTAGTAGAGTTTGCCTACAATAATAGATATCACTCAAGCATCGGTATGGATCCCTGTGAAGCCTTGTATGGTAGGAAATATAGGTCTCCCGTTGGTTGGTTTAAAGTGGGAGAAGTTGCTTTGATAGGTCCCGAGCTAGTTTATGAAGCCATTCAGAAAGTTCAGCTTATTAGAGAGAGGTTTAGAATGGCTCAAAGTAGACAAAAGTCTTATGCCGATGTGAGAAGAAGGGATCTAGAATTTTAAGTTAATGATTGGGTCTATTTGAAAATCTTACCCATGAAGGGTGTGATGAGATTTGGCAAGAAAGGGAAACTTAGTCCCCGATATGTAGGCCCATACCAAATTTTGAAACATATTGGGAGGGTTGCCTATGAGTTGGATTTGACAAATGAGTTGGCTCCAGTTCATCCGGTATTTCATGTTTCTATGCTTAAGAAGTGTATTGGAGATTCGACATCCATTATTCCCCTAGAAGGGTTGGGAGCTGACGAAAGTCTTTCATATGAAAAGGTTCTAGTAGAGATCCTAGACCGGCAAGTCAAGATATTGAGAAACAAGGAAATAGCTTTCGTGAAGGTTTTGTGGAGAAATCACTTAGTTGAGGGTGCTACTTGGGAGGACGAGGCCTATATGAAGTTCTGATATCCTCATCTCTTTCCTTCTACTCCTATTCAAGCTTGAGCTAAGTAGTTCCTTTTAAGTTTAGTTGTTTTGGGATTCATGTGTGTTATATGTGTTTTTCGTGATTTCTTTATGTTATTGATAAGTCCACAAATTGGACTCATTTAGGGCTATATTTTAATGGAAATTATGTCCTCAAATGCTTATTTTATCTCAATATCTGATGAAAACCCTTAAGTTTCAGGTATTTGAAGTTTGAAGGAAAGAATGGACACTACGTCACAAAAAGGAACTAAAAGGCTCAAAAGAACGAAGAAATGAAGGGTTGAGGATTGCTGAGTCCACTTGGCGAGTTGCCGAAAGGTCTTACTTCGCATTTTGTTCTAGTGTGCTGAGCCTTGAAGGAAAGGATCAAGTCGGTGGAAAAAGGGAGTAGTCGGCGCATCACCGAGATGTTCCGCGAAGCAATACCATGTCACCCAGTGACCCAGCGCACGACGATGCTGAAGGATGGTGCAAGACAACCATGAACTACACCAAAAGGTGAAATGCTGAGTTGATCGGCGATTTCTAATAACGATATCGAATGATTCGTTGTAGCAGAAATCTGTGAAAACTATAAATACTAGTTAGAATTGTAGTTTTGAGTGTCGAACAATTATTATAATTTTCATAGAGAATAGTAGTTTTTCATATATTTGCTCTGAGATTGAGTGGGTTTTGAAAACTTGAAGAAAAAGAGGGTTTCATCTCCAAGGATTTGGACTTGGGTCTCTTGGATTCTTCATTCCTGGCCTGTAACAAGACTTAAATCTTCATACCCATTTGAATGCAAGCTTATTTAGGTATAAATTTCTATCTCTTGATGTATGGCTAAAAACCCCATTTCTTGGGGTGTGATTTTGTGAATATGGGTTAGATTAGTTATTGGGTCTTGCTTGCTGATAGTCTATTCTTAGTTTAAATGTGATTTCATTTAGTGGTTGTGGATGAACTTAATGAGGTTGTAGTTGCAAATAAATTCTCATATATGTGTTTTCGACTTGCTCGAGAGAGAGGTCGTAAAACTAAGATCACTAAATTGATGGCAAGTGCGAGTGGGTCGACATAAGGTTTAGCTCGAGAGAGTGAATCCTAGTCCCATGTCCACACACTTAGCTTGAGAGAGTGAGTGGGTTAAGGCGGAGGCTATTCTTCATGCGGCAAGTGGGTGTCCGAGAGGAACTCGCTCGAAACATGGTAAGTTGCTCAAGAGAAAGCTTATCCCCTTTAAAGTCTAGCCTAGTCACAAATACTCAATGAATTTACTATCAAAAGCATGTACCCAATGATTTAGTTTATCCCGTATTCCTATCACATCCCAAGAATCCCCTCTCATTAGTTAGAAATCCTTGTTTATTTTGTTGTTTTTGCTTACTAGTGACAAAGCCCCACTGTTAATTGACACTCTTGTGTCCTCCTTTAATTTACAATGTTTTTAATCGTTAACGTCTTTAGCTACGACTAGTTAAAACTAAATTTTATTTTTTTATTAATTCTCAAAACCACTCTCTTCGGAACAATCCCAAACCTTGGTTGGGTTACCAAACTATTGTACGATTGTAGACACTTGCATCGGAAGTTGTGTCCTGATTACGCAAACATCAGTTATGCATGTTCTTGGGAAATTCTTGATTAGTTAGAAAATGAGTTTCCATGATTGATTTTCCTCATGTTATTTTGCATTGAGTATGAGTTGCCTATTTGACTTCATGAGGTGAATTGATGAACATGCTTTATATGTATATGCTTTTCTTGAGCAAATGGCCTAATGATGTCATGAGATTGTGTTGAGCATGCTTTAAATCTTGGAGAAGGTAGTTCCTCCTATGAATATGAGAAATGTTGAGTTTACATGCATAATGGGTTGTGAGATGTAGTTCCTACTTCCTTGTGATGCATTGTTTATGTTTGAGTTGGAGTTGAAATGCTTCCTCATTTAAATTGTACATTATTTTGATGTTTCATGCATGATGGGCTGCTAGTGTTGAGTTTTTACTTTCGTAAGGTATCTATATCGTCATTCGAGGAAGAATGTTCCCAAGGGGGAGATATTGTAACACTCCAGAAATTAGTAGGCTGAACTAAAGCTTAACGTGAGGGTTAGCGTCTTAGATGTAACTCCCCGTACTTAAAAATAAAGGGTTTCGTGATAGATTCTCAAGGTACAACCCCCAAGGACCAACCATGGGTCCTTGAGGAGGACCTTGGAAACTGCCCAAAAGTAGTAAACCACGGCAGGACCCATGCTCTGTGGGTGGTGGCCGTAGGTCAAGCCCAGAAAATCACCTCTCTAAACCCCAACCCATACTTCACCAGCACGGGCCGTGGGTCTAACCATGGTCCATCAGTGAAGGTTGTGTGTGAGGCCTGAGAGCTGGTTTTTGAGGGTTAAGGTAGGGGCACTTTGGGGTTTTTTAGTTTTTAAATAATATTAAGTGGTATCGTTTTAACCTAATTTAGACCACCTATATAAGTATTTTAGACCCCTAAATTAAGTCACTCTCTTCATTATTTCTAAAACCCATTGTAATACCCCGTAGTTAGTAGATCATCTAGGGCTAAGTGTGAGGGCAACGAGAGCCAAGACAAGTGGCAAGGACCAAGGCCAAGGGGCAAAGCCTAAGCAAAGGGCCAAGGCTGCCCCAATCTTGGGACACACTGCCTCAACTCCATGACCACCACCACGGCCAGTGGTGAGGACCTCAGCTCATGGTGTGGTCCATGAAAGTCAAGGCAGTAGCTCCCTTGAAGCTGCCTGAAAGTGGCTCACCTTCATGAGCCACTTCACGGCCAGTGGTGAAGATCACGGCTCGTGGGAAGGTTCGTAAAGGTGCCTTAAATTTGTGAAGGCCTAGACACCAAGCCTAAGCTATTACCCAAGGACCACGGGCAGGACCACAACTCGTGGTGAGGAACATGGGTCGCAGAGCCTACCGTGGTGCCTGGGAGTAGGCTGCCTAGTTAGGGGCTTTTACGTAAATTCCAAATTAGGTGGGTATTAAGTGTGGTCATTTTGTATGGTCTTAGTACACCTATATAATCTATTTTAACCATTTAACCACCCCAATTAAGTCATCAATTCCAACACCCCAAAAGATCCCAAAGTTCTGCCTCTAAAAAAATTCTTTCTCTAGAAAACTCAAGAAAGAAGAAGAAGAAGAAGAAGAAGAGAACCAAGCTAGGTCAAATTCCTCCATTTCCACAAGCTCTGTGAGGGCTTTATAATTAAGGTATGATAGTTCGTTCATCCATGCATTCTTCCATCCACTTAGCCCCCTAGATTTCCCCCAATTGTGAAGATAAACCCCAATTCTAGCTAGGGTTTCTTCCAATATTATGGGTTAAGTTGAGTATGATTCCAATTGAGTTGATAGTACTTTTTTATGATTGATTTAGTATTGAATCTCGTTATTATGATGATATTACATGTTTTCCATTGCTAACGCTAGTTAATTGATGAAATTGTAGTAATGTGGGTTTATGCCTTGTGAAGGGAAATTGAGGATTTAGAGATGACCTTCTAGAATTGATGACACGTGTAGTAATTGTTCAAGAAATAAAGCATGTAGACATGAATTGAATTAGATTATAGTGTATATGATGGATCATGACTAGTAAAGCTTGAAGTTGAACCTTTATGATGTTTTATGACTAGAATCACTTAATAATGAAGCATATGATTAGAATGCCTTGAAATCTAGGTATGAATGATGATTGTAAGAAGTAAAGCTTTAAGAGTAAGGCTTGTAGTCATGAAGGTAGAATTCTAGGGCTTTGAGAGTAAAGTTAAGGTGTTGAATTATGCTTGTAGTGGCTTTGAGAGTGAACCCTATATGAGAATGGTAGACTAGTACCTATTATTGTTGTGGAAGGACTTTACCCACTTAATCTACCTTATGAATGTTTGAATGCATAAAGTGATAGAATCATTTGAAATGTGGATTGGTTGTCAAGGACATCCCTCTATGAGTAATGAGCTAAGCAAGGCTTAAAAATTAGTCTAAGGGGGTGTGTGCTTGGCCCTAATGGATGTTGACAATGAGAAGGAAGTTCACACATAGTCAGGTCTGGGTCTCCAAGAAGAGAGGATGCTCACACCTAGTTGAGTCCGGGCTTCCAAAGTAAAGGAGAAAATCTCACATAGTAGAGTCCAGATTTTCCCAAAGTCGGTCTCATGAGATGGAAGCCTTCACATAAATATGTCCGAGCTTCTAGTAACAATCGCCTTATCCAATGAACTAATACATACTTGAAAGGGTATCTCCAAGTGTTCAAAAGCATATTAACTTAGACATGCTTAGTGAAATATCTCATAGTGTTCATAGAGAATAATGAACTTAGACATGCTTAATAAAGTATCTCATAGTGTTCAAGATAAAAAGAAGAGGAACTAAGATGGACTAAAAGAAGTACCTCCTAGTATTACAATTCTTTAAAAGAAGGGACTAGTCCCTAACCAAGCAGTATGAGTATGAGGACCTAAAGTGGTACTTAGTATGGATAGGATTATGGGGTCTTATTCATGCATTGCACAAGTTTTACTTACGGCTACCTAGAAAGTGTTCTCTTATATGATGTATGTTTAGATAGGATTGTGCTATAGCTGCCTTCCTTTTTATGATTGACTAAAGGTGAGAGATTCCCTTTTCTATGAGAAATCAGCTAAGGATGAGATCCTAATATGGTAAGTATGATTATGATGACTTAAAAGTTGTACTTAGTGTGAGTGGGATTGTGGGGTCTCATCCATGCATTGCACAAGTATGCTTTGAGGTTACTTGAGAAGTAGTTCTCTTATGATATGTAGGACTAAGGGTTGACTAATGCTTATATGATGCCTATATTGGAGACTTTGCTTATGATTATGTTATTGTCTCTTATGCATATAGTTTATGTTTCATGAAGTATCTCTTATGATTACGACATATGGCTTATGTTGACTAACCCTTATGTCATACTCTTATGATATTATGCATTCTATAATATTTAGTACTTTTGTACTAACACATACTCTTACCTACATTCTCATCAAATGTAGGGTACAGTGATTTGAGTTCCATTATTGAAGATAGGTTTCTAGAAGCGCAAGGAGTTGAAGACTTGGTGAGTCCTCATAGTAATCGAGGATTTGATCACCTTTCCTTTATGTCTTTATTTTATGTTTGAGACTATTGTATGGACTGCGTCCCAAGAGTTATGCAGAGTGTTTTAGATGGTTTGAGACAAGTGTAGTAAGACTTCTGGTACATCCAAACTTACCCTTCAAATAAGAAGTGTAAACGGTCGATGTCAATTTACAGAACTAAACTAGAGTTGAGGTCGATCCCATAGAGAATTTCTTTATAGATAAGGTTTCACTATCACGTTTATTCGGATGTTGTTATTATCTCCTAGACAAATAACAAATGAAAGTAAATTGGGTATGGTTGAATTGTTATAATTACCAAAACATGCAGTCAAAATCCAGGCTCAAAACTAACAAACTATTTCGTTGTAAGATTAGTTCAATTAATTAAGAGAAACCAGGATTGTGCTCACCATAACATTAGTTCGAGTGTTCTCCTGTAATTTGAGTGTCAGGCAAATCAATGTTTACAGAATCCTTGTGAGTTAAATTATCTAATGCTTCTCAGCCTAATCAGATAATGATCACTCATGTTCTCTCGACCTTAGAGTGTTACTAACATTGAACCTCGCTTGAAATGATATGGTGTTAAAGATTTTTTTTTCTCGAGCTCAAGCTTTAACTCCAATTTGTTAATTTAATTCAGCTATTTCCAAACTGGTATTTTTATCTCGAACAAATACCAAATACAGGCTCGTCTAATGCGTGCACTCACTAGACTAAAATGATATTGAAAGCTAAAAACTACAGGTTGTACACAGAGACTGCCTTTTACTCATTTTACGGAATCCCAACTAGAATATCGTCATAGATCCCACAACCCCAGTTATGGTATTTAGCTACTCATGCTTTCACATAAACAATCAGTATTTAGGGATGAAAACATATTGAGAAATACTTACGAAAATAATTAGCAAATTAACAACCAATTTGATAATCTGATAGTCTAAAACGGAATTTCCAACTTATAAGAATAATCAAAAATCCAAATATCGAAAGCTAAAAGTAATATTGTGTTCTTAGTCGTAAAACATAAGATAATGAATAATAATCCAAAAATGACCTAAAGTAATTCAAAATAGAATGTTTAAAATGAGTCCTAGTCAAACTAAGACTGAAATATCGGATGGCTCTACGGCCACTTCTACAGTTCGTAGAGGGCTTCACAGGCCGTGAAGCCCTCCATGATCTTCCCTTTAACTTTCCCAAAGGTTGGGTCTTCAATGCCTCCACTGGAAAATGCACCACGACCATGGCCCGTGAAGACGCCCGTGGTCTTCACTTGGGTTTCAACCTTATTTCAACTCTCCCTTGATGTCACACTGGTTCAGCTTCACAGCAGGTACCACGGTTCGTGGTGAGGACTACAGCCCGTAGAACCCTCCGTGGTCTTCAATTGGTTATTCTTGCTCTTCATCTTCTCAAGGCCCAGCATTGCCTTACTTTCACGAGCTCCACTACGGACCGTAATAAAGTTCACGGTCCGTGAACTTCACTTGGTCAACATCAGTTCTGCTTCTTTTTCCACTTTTCTATACAACCTAGATTTTGCCTACACATTTAACAAACTGATCAAATAATCCAAAATTTCATTGAATTCCAGTATTAGTTCATAGTGATTAAGCATCAAATGTGCCATGATTTCGCGGCACATCAACACCCTCAACTTAGAACCATTACTTGTCCTCAAGTTATGAGAAAAACAAATACAATCTGCCCTCAATTCATTTCCAAATTTATGACACTACACAGTAACTATTTCTAGTACAATTTGTATCCCAAACCTCTGAATCTAACATGTAAGGGTCAATACATGACATCTCATTACTCACAGTCGATCATTCTTATATCTACAAATTATCAGCTCACACAATCTATTTTCAAATGTAACCACTGTGTCCTCACACCAAAAAAGTCCCTCGCTCATAATGGTAGGGACTGAGTACTATGTTGACGCTCTCAATGAACTTTTAACACTAACAATAAACTACCATAGGCTTGCCCTTGCTTTCTAGGCTTTATCTTTCAAACACCCGGAATAAGATCACTGCAGGACTTTATTGGCTTGTAACGTAGGCTCGGGGCTAGGGAATAGATATTTGGTTTCGTGAGTGACTAATCCATTGGTTTTCAAAAGTTTAGTTTTCACATACTCTTTTCTGAGTGATTCCCTCTTTTTCTTTATTTCAGTTCGACCAATAGCTATTATTTTCTTTTTTTCTTTTCCTGTTCTTTTCTCTGTCTTTTTCTTTTTTTAAATGCAATTTTGATATGTACTTAGCTCACTGGTTGAACCTTCTTTTTCTCGTTTTCTTTTCTATTCGGATTGAAATTACCCTGAACATAGGCTTTTGGTCTAAGTTGAGATATCGTACCTTTGGAGAACCAAAGATATGATATATGTTAAATAAGAACAAAGGCTGATTTAAGGCTTAAATTGGGTTCAAGTGATAAGCTTTTCATTCAGTTATTTTATTTTTGGCTTTTTACTAGTTTAACAAAAATGGCCTACTGATCCTTTCCTATTCGATTATTCTCAAATTCAAGCAAGACTACTCAGGTGAGTTCTAGTTTCTGCTCCTAGTTTTAAACTTCATTCAAAACTTACACACACTACACAGGATTGCATTTCTTTTAAGTTTCTTTGTTCACCAATTCATTGGTCAGATTAGCCATGTTCAACATATGAGTATCTAAGATGTCCTCTAAAGATCCTACCAGTCAAACTCAGATTCAGGTCCTTAATTATCACAGATTAGCTACTACACAGCTCAACACACAAAACACCCAAAAGAGTAATACACAGAGACAACCTCCATTTTTCTAACAGCTATGGCAGGTTGCTCAGTAGCCCCTCCCCAAATAAAAAGGACTTTGCCCTCAAAGATGATATAGAACAATAAAAAAAAACACAGGCTATGATGAGGGCTCATACCTATGGCACTCTAGGTGTCGGTTGTCAGATCATCATTGCCACCCTTATCAATGGTTGCACTTTCAGAACTCGGGACCTGATCAGTTTAGTCCTCACTAGTCGAAGCAGGTGCTCCACTATTAGAAGCTCCAGCTAAGGATGCATCTCATTGCTGCTATTCAAAGGCTTTCTTTTCCAGAGATTCCCTCTTTGATGCTCTACGAGCTCTCTTTTCTTGCCTTCTTGCCTCTCTGGCTGGGTCAATGGGGGTCTCCTCATCAAGTTCTCCAGCTTTATGTTTTCTCTTACCGGACTTACTAGTGGGGGGTTCTCCCTAAAGATCATTAATTGCTTGAGTTGAGGGTGCCTGATTTAGTATTTGCATTAAAGATTCAGACAATATTAGAGTGGGTACCTGTAATGGTTTTTCAGCCAGTTTAACAATCTGAGTTCTCATTTCAGCCAACTGTGATTTGAACTCTTCCGTATCTACTGACTCGACAGCCCAGAATCGATCTTGGATGAGGTTCTCTAAACCATCCAATCTGTATTTTAAGACCACCAGCTCTTTCCGCACCTCATCTTTGATCTCTTTTTTTGCAGCTAACACCTTCATCTCTATCAACTGAGGCATCCGGAGCACAATCTGGTCTACTAATGTCTTGGTCTAGCGCTGATCTGCAACCAATTTCTCAAGAAAAAACATAGGAATAGTGAAAAAGGTACCTAGAGCCTGGGAGGCTGAATCTAGAGGTGGTGGTGCCTCTATGGAATGTTGTGATGACTCTCCTTGTTCTGGACCTCTATAGCATGTGGGATGTCAATTTGGACATATGGAACAACAACTAACATACTCACAGTAGCAGTTTTTGTGCGAAAAAGATGGTTCACGATATCCTTAATTTTAGAAACCTAGATGAGTCTGAATGCCTCACCCCATCTGTCAACCAAGCTATTTGGAGGAATGTTCACTACTCGACATAATTTCCCTATCAGACAGGGAAAATGAAGTATGGCTCACTCATTTAGTGCCTGTCTCTCATCTCGGTCACTATTGTCCATCCCGCATTAATCGGGTAACCAACCATAAGACAAGCTACCAACGAGGCCAGGGAAGGTGACAAAGTGTTATCATTAGTTGTCGGTTGCAATTGTGCTTGGATGACAGCTCACCAAACCTTAGTTGGAAAAGACAACGAAGCTTTAGTGATGAGTCTTGGAGTTGTGGTGACCCAAACTGCATTTTCTCCATCTATGGTAATCTGCTTCCCAATTTAGCGTAATACCCTTTCATAAGAATTCTGATCTTCCATCATAGCATCATTGGTGACCTCATGATGTTTGCCCTTGAAAAGGCCAACTAAAGCTAGTGCAGAGTATTTCGGGCCGTACAATATTCTGTTAATCGAAGCCTCAAACACATATATTGATTTGCCCCTAACTATGATTGAGTTGAGTGGACCCTAGGTAATAGCCATGTCTTTCTGTCACATTTTGTGGTCTCTGTATCCGCAATAAAATTCATCAATATAGCTGCATAAGAGGAATAAAATTCTCTGGCCAAGTGGCTAGAGTATTCTCCAGGTGCATTGTCCATCCAGTCAAACTGTTAGAGCTGAAATATTTGATAGATATCCGAGAATGCTTTGATATCAGCTACCACCACCCTAGTCTCAAGCATGATTGCTCAATTCTTGAAGCCTCCAGTTTTGTTCACAATGCCATTGTCGAAGACTCTTTAGACCGATTGACAGTCCACATGGAGCGATAAAAGGAAATCAGGTGTGGTCTCAATGGATGGTTAGGTTCCTAAGCGTTCACAAACATCACCATGGTATCATCATCGTTGATGTCCTCCTCATCCTCTCTATTAACTGCTTTCTCTCAGACTCCAGTTTTAGTATGTATTAGCCACAGGTGAAGAGGTACTTGTGTCGTCCTGAGAATCGCCTTCAGATTCAGCACTGCCCCCGAGTCATCTGCAGATTGGCTACCAGTAGCAATATCTGATTGACTTCCCAAGTTTTCCCTATTATCAGAACTACTACCTCCTTCTTCAGATTGAAGAGGAGAGTCATGGAGAATAGCTTTTCTAGCCAGTGATCTAGTAGCCCGAGGTGAGTGATCTTCAGGTGTAACATTTATTTACACTCGCTTCGGAGTCGTCATGACCCTCTAATTGCGAAGTGGTGACGGGGGCAAGTTTGTTAGCATTTTTTCTTCTGGGACCCATTGTACCTGAAAAATAGAGAGCTCATTAGTAATCAATACGGTCAAATGACACACCATCGGGTAGTCAGACTTCCCCTGTTTTAATATTACCGTGACGCCTTGCCTTAAGAATACCGTCACCCAATATATCATCGAGAAGGGCCACGAAATCAAAAGACAAACAAAAACTAAGTACAGAAGAAAAAAAATAAAAATTACAAACAAAGGAACTCTACGGGAGCTTGCACAGACCATGGTATGGACCATAGACCGTGAAATCCCTTGTGGAGTTGAAACATAATCAGTGTGCATAAGGAGTCTTTGACCATTTTTCCAAGGGATGTTCACGGATTGCTTCACAGCCCGTGGACTATACCACGGTCTGTGATACTGCCCGTGAACTTTAACTGAGGGATGGGTTGACTTCAAGTGTGGTGTACGACAAGCTTCACGGCCCGTGGTATCTTCCATGGTCCGTATAACCTGTCGTAGTCTTACACATAGGGAAATATGTCAGTAACCTTCTTTCCAACATCAAATTTTCGCACTTAACCACTATTTTTACACAACTACAAGGTTATCCTATAACTTAAGCTTTATCCTACTTCTTAATCAACTAAATTTACTAACCTAAAGTCCACCACCTACTAACAAATTCAACCATATGTTATAGACCAACACATGAGAACAACTAAAACTTCCCAATTCGACTTACCCACTAAAATTCAATATTAATTAGCACTTAATCATCACAAGGTCATGCTAAACTCAAGAAAACCGAAGTTATCATATATAGGTGTAAACAAGATTGAACTTTGCAAAACCATTGAACGTTAACTTACTTGGAAATAGTGACACAGCCAAAATCTGGAATTAACTTGACACACTTGCACAACTGAGCACTTAGGGTTTCGATTCTTTGGTGGATGTAGGATTTATTGATGATTGGTGATCGTTCTACCTTTTGATAGCCGTTACGGAGGAGAAGAATAGGAAGAAGTAACTCTTGGCCTTTGGAAACAAATAAATACGTTTTATTGTGAGTTGGGTTACGAACGGGTCAGGTTAGGTATGGGTAACACTAGATTGTAGACTATGGACCATGAAGTTACCCGTGAAGATAGTCACGGTCCGTGAGACCAGTCGTGATCCTAAATCTAACACTTGACTGTGGAAGACCACGGATTGTGAAGTTTCCTGTGATGGGCATCACGGTCCGTGAACCTGTCTCTAATTGTGACTTGGAAACTTAGCATTCATACCTGAGGTTCACGAGAGGCTAGACGGTCCGTATAATCTCTAATGAAGCGTGAACCCTTTTTTATGCAATTTCCAATAGCTTTCGAACTTTTGACCGTAAATTGATGGACCGTGAAAGTGCCCGTGAAGAGCACCACGGTCCGTGGGACTGTCCATGAAGTTCAGTCTGCACCAGGTCCTGCATTTTCCCACCTATTCTCTCTTGCACACATCAGCACACAGTGACTCTATAAAAACAAAGAAAAATAAGGCAAAAGGGAACATACCTAATACAATTACATCTTGGGTTGCCTCCCAAGTAGCGCATAATTTAACGTTGCGACATGACGTAGGTTATTTGATTACTCAGATTTCATGAAGTTTGAATTCCTCTACAATCTTCACATCCTCAAGAGCACCTAAATATGCCTTGACTCATTGACCATTAGCTTTGAACCTCTCACCTTTCTAATTTTCTAGTTCAATAGCACCAGATTGAAAACATGTGTGACCTTAAAAGGTCTAGACCATTTAGATTTCAACTTTCCTGGGAACAGACGAAGTCTGGAGTTGAAAAGTAACACCAAGTCACTAGGAGTGAATGTTCTTTTCTCAATATGCTTGTCATGATATAGCTTCATCCTCTCTTTCTATAGTGTTGATCTCTCATAAGCTTTCAGACAGAAATCATCCATCTCATTGATCTGATCCAACCTCAAGTTTCCAGTTTCACTCCAACTGAGGTTTAACTTCATCAATGACTAGAGTGCTCTATGCTTAAGCTCAATTGGAAAATGACATGCCTTTCCAAACACCAGTTGGTATGGAGACATACCAATAGGTGTCTTGAAAGCTGTCTGATATGCCCATAAAGCATCATCCAGCTTCCTTGCCCAATCTGTCCTGTTGGCATTAACTGTCTTGGCCAAGATTACTTTAATCTTCCTGTTGGAAACCTCAACTTGTCCACTAGTCTGCGGGTGATAAGGTGTTGCCACCTTGTGTTATTTTACCCCATACTTGGTCAGAAGCTTATTGAATACCTTGTTGCAGAAGTGAGAACCACCATCACTGATAACGGCTCTGGGTGTTTCAAACCTTGAGAAGATGTTCTTTTTTAGGAAACTAGTAACACTCTTTCCATCGTTCTCAGGTAAAGCAACAGCTTCAACCCATTTGGACACATAGTCAACCGCAACTAGTATGTATTTCTGCCCATATGAACTCACAAAGGGTTCCATGAAATCAACACCCCACACATCAAACAATTCCACCTCCAGAATAGGTGTCATGGGTAGCTTATGGCGCTGAGAGATGGCTCATTAATGCTGGCACATATAATAGTTCCTTACTATGTCCACTGTATCTTGATGAATTGTGGGTCAGTAATACCCATACTGAAGTATCTTGTGGGCTGTTCAAGCAAAACCATGATGACCACTAACTGAAGATGAGTGATAGGCCTCCAAGATGTGCAACATTTAGGCTTCCGAAACACATCGCCTATTTATGTTGTTAGTACACACCCTATACATATACGATTCATCCCAAAAGTACTTGCCTACATCATGCAGGAACCTTTTCCTTTACTGATATATTAGTCCTTCAGGCATTACATCACTAACAGGAAAATTAGCATAATCAACAAACCAAGGAATAAGGTCAAGAGTCGCAGCTAATACCTGCTCATCTGGGAATGTATCATCTATTTCATGCTCACTCACTTCCTTCTTTCTAGCCTCTAATCTAGACAGGTGATCAGCTACCTGGTTCTCACAACCTCTCCTATCCTTCACTTCAAAGTCAAACTCTTGGAGAAGTAGTACCCATCGAATCATCCTAGGCTTGGCATCTTTCTTTTTCTTTTCCATGAGGTATCTTAGGGCAATATGGTCTGTATAAATTATCACCTTAGTGCCCAACAAGTACGCTCGAATCTTTTCAAACGCATAGACAACCGCCAATAGTACTTGCTCAGTGATTATGTAGTTTCGCTATGCCCCATTCAACAACTTACTAGCATAGTAAATTGGATGAAACATCTTGTTTCTCTTTTGCCCCAACACAACTCCTAATGCAGTCCCACTGGCATCGCACATTACCTCAAATAGCTCCGCCAGTCTGGGACAATGATCACTGGTGCTGAAATGTGCCTTTCCTTTAGGCACTCAAATGCTTTGAGACATGCCTTATCAAAGACAAATTTCACCTTCTTCTCCAAAATCTTGCACATAGGGTGTGCAATTTTGGAGAAATCCTTGATGAAATGCCTATAGAACCTGGTGTGGCCTAGGAAGATTCTAACACCCTTTACACAGATAGGGGGAGGTAATTTTTCAATAACCTCAATTTTGGCTTTATCGACCTCAACCCCTTTCTGCGACACTTTGTGCCCAAGGAAAATGCCCTTTTTTACCATGAAATGACACTTCTCCCAATTTAGTACTAGATTGGCTTCCTCACATCTCTGTAGAGCCCTGCTAAGATTCAATAAACAGTCATCAAAATTATCACCTACTACAGAGAAGTCATCCATAAATACCTCTAGAGTGTCTTTAACCATATTTGAGAAAATGGACATCACGCACCTTTGACATGTTGCTGGTGCATTACACATTCCAAATGGCATGCGTTTAAATGCAAAGGTGCCATAAGGACATGTGAAGGTGGTCTTTTCCTTATCTTTAGGAGCAATTGATATCTGGTTGTAACCAGAGTATCCATCTAAGAAACAATACCACCCTTTACCTGCCAACCTATCAAGCATCTGGTCCATAACAGGCATGGGAAAATGATCCCTCAAAGTCCACTTGTTGAGCTTCCTGTAGTCCATACACACTCGTCATCCAGTGACTGGTCTTTGTGGGTCTTTGTGGGACTAATTCATTTTTGGCATTTGCCACCACAATCATACCACTCTTTTTAGGTACACATTGCACTGGGCTGACCTAGTGACTTTTAGAAATGGGATAGACCACTGCAGCATCTGACCACTTGATTATCTCTTTCTTAACCACCTCTTGCATGGGTGGGTTTAGCCTCCGCTTGTGTTCAATGCTTGGGCTGCAGTCCTCCTCAAGCTGAATCTTGTGGGTTCATAGACCACGAGGTATTCCAATTATATTAACAATGGTCCACCCAATTGCCCATTTGTATCTTCTCAACACCTTGATCACCTGCTGCACCTGATCTTCATTTAAATCTGCAGCCAAGATAATAGGTAAAGTGTTATTAGTACCTAAAAATACATACATGAGGTAACTGGGTAACTGTTTCAGTTCCAGCACCGGTGGCTCCTCGATGGATGGTTTTGCTGGAGGGCATGGACTATTTTTCAAGTCCAGGTCTAATTTATTTGGAGCATACAAGTGTGCTCCCATACCCTGCAAAGCATTCACGGTCTCTATATAGGCAGACAGGAAATCAGCATCAAAGTTCATCAGCATTGCAGCTATGTTTTCAACAGCCATCCTCTCTTCTATGGGTACCCTTATGTCCTCATCTGTACCCACCTCTATTGCAGATACAACATTCATATCATTGGGTTGCTTCATTGACTTGGAAATATTGAACTTTACCTCATCCTTGTTGAGTCTAAACTTCAACTCTCCTTTTTCAACATCCACCAAAGCTCTTCATGTGGCCAAAAAGGGTCTTCCCAAAATGATGGGCACCTCAAAGTCCACTTCGCAATCCAAGATCACAAAATCATCTAGAAAGATGAAGGTGTCCACTTTTACAAGTACATCACATAGGACTTCCACTGGCCGCTTAATTGACCTATCAGCTATCATCAACCTCATTATTGTGGGTCTTGGAACTGCCAATCCCAATTTCATGAAGATGGCTAGTGGCATCAAGTTGATGCTGGCTCCTAGATCACACAACGTTTTTGCAAAGCTAATTGACCCGATGGTGCATGGAATAGTGAATGCACCTGGGTCTTCCTTTTTCTGAACTAGAGATCTGGTAGCAATGGCGCTGCAATGGTGCACATCATTAGTAAAATCAAGACTTACAACTCTTTTCTTTGTAACCAAGTCCTTTATGAACTTGACATATCCTAGTATCTGCTCCAGAGCTTACACCAGTGGAATGTTTACTGAAAGATGCTTCAACATGGTAATGAATTTTGTAAACTTCCCATCTGATTCTAAGCCTTTGAGGGAAAGGAGGAGGTGGTCTGGGAATCTGCTGTAAAGGCAAGTTTTCTTCGACCTCTTTCTCTTTTCCTCTCATGGGTTGCGATTTATGCTGAACCTCCTCCGAGTCATGTACCTATACGGTTTCATTCTCATCTCTACCAGCTTGCTCCAAGACCTATTCATGTTTGGTACCTGCAGACATCGGGTCAGTAAGAACTTTACCATCCTGGTGGTGATGGCCATGCAGTGCCCGTCCTTCTTGGGATTCTGAATGGTGTCACTTGGTAGTGATCCATTCTTCATTTGATTCAGTGAGGATGAGAGTTGCCCCAAATGCTGCTCAATTTTTTTAATGGAGGTGGTGTGGGAGTCCACTAGCTGACTCATGCTAGAGAAATCACCTCTCATTTCTTTTACCCCTGTATTAGTTGATTAAACCTTCTAGAGTACTTTAGCCATCATATCTTCTAGCTTAGATCTGCTAGAACTACTACCTGCCCAGTCTCTATTGCATGGAGGCATATAAACACCACTTCGATCATTCCTATACCCATCTCTGTTTTGCCAGTTTCCTTGATCTCTATTTGATGGCCTATCATACTGACTATCCCTAGCATAGTTCCGACTTGCATTTCTATAATTGTAACCCCGATTTCCAGATTTATAATTTTGGAAACCCCCTTGGTTCCCCAAGTAGTTAGCTTATTCATCAAGGTCAAGATCCTGATCCTCATACCTGTTTTGCTGTCCCACATCATTGACCTTTTCAGACTTGGCGACAATGTGTTTTGTGACCAGATCTATTTGAGTCCTCATAGATGCCATGTCTTGGTCCCTTTCTTCTTCTCTCTTCCTCTGTTCAGCTAAAAGCTCAAATATATATCCAAGCTCTCCTACCTCTGCATCTCTAGTGTACCATGCTCTGTTGTTCTTTGAGACCTCATCCAATAGTTGCATGCTCTCCACAAATGACTTTCTCATAAATGAGCCTCCACAAACTGCATCAACAACAAATTTAGTAACATAATTCAGAGACCTATAAAAGGCCTGTTTAAAATGCCTTTCGGTAAGATCATGGTTGGGACATTTCTTTAGCTTTTGGCTGAACCTCCACCAAGTATCATGCATTACCTCTCCTGGTAACTGCTTGTGTGTACTAATCTCGTCCTTCATCTGTAGCTTTTTTGATCCTAGGAAGAATCATTCCAGGAAAGCTTTCTTCAACTCATTCCAAGTTCGGATGGAGTCATATGGCATCTCATTCAACCAGTTAGTCACCTCTCCAGTAAGCGACAATGGAAATAGCCTCAACCTCATTTTTGTTTGGTTGACCCCAGGAATCTCTTGTGACTTATAGATTTCCACAAAATTCATCAAGTGTTGATTTGCATCTTCACTAGCTGTACCTCTAAACATACCTTTCATGCTCAACAATTGGATCATGGTGCTGATGATTGTGAACTTAACACTATGGGGTAGTGCAGGTAACACTATGTCTCCAGTGGCTCCAACTCCATCCTTCATACAACATATGAGCAGGATGTTGAGCTCTACCCCTTGGGGCTATTGGTTGGCACGGGGGATGGACTACTCCTTCCACCTCTCTATTCTATCTACTACCCTAGGTTGATTGATTCTAGCATTTTGTTGGACACCTGACCTAGGTTGATTGATTCCTGCAGTTTGATGTACATTCCTTGTAGCATCAATCTCAACTTCTAGTCCTAGTCTATGTCTTTGAGCCTCTATTTCTTGTGCATTCACCATTCTTCGAAGAGTCTTTTGGAGTTTTGAGTCGTAAGGGGTCAATGAAGCTCCTTTGCTTCTAGTGTTGGGCGTGCACAATCCGACCCTCCTGTAAAAGACACAAACACCAAACAAAATGTAAAATTAGAAAATATAACTACAATCGAATAAAAGCTAGTAAAACACTTTTGAATTGAAATTCCCCGGAAGAGGCGACAAAATTTGATACATCCAAACTTACACTTCAAATAAGTAGTGTAAACGGTCAATGTCAATTCACAGAACTCAACTACAGTTGAGGTTGATCCCATAGAGAATTTCTTTATAGATAAGGTTTCACTATCGCATTTATTCGAATGTTGTTATTATCTCCTAGACAAATAACAAATGAAAGTAAATTTGGTATGGTTGAATTGTTATAATTACCAAAACTTGCACTCAAAATCCAGACTCAACACTTACAAACTATTTTATTGTAAGAGTGATTCAATTAATTAAGAGAAACCAGGATTCTGTTCACCATAACATTATTTCTAGTGTTCTCCCGTAATTTGAGTGTCAGGCAAATCAATGTTTACAGAATCCTTGCGAGTTAAATTTATCTAATGCTTCTCAGCCTAATCAGATAATGATCACTCATGTTCTCTCGACCCCAGAGTGTTACTAACATTAAACCTCGCTTGAAATGATATGGTGTTAATGATCTTTTTTCTCGAACTCAAGATTTAACTCCAATTTGTTAATTTAATTCAGCTTTTTCCTAACTGGTATTTTTCTCTGGAACAAATACAAGATACAGGCTCATCTAATGCATGCACTCACAAGACTAAAATGATATTGAAAGCTAAAAACTACAGGTTGTACCCATAGTCTTCCTTTTACTCGTTTTATGGAATCGCAACTAGAATATCGTCATAGATCCCACAACCCTAGTCGTGGTACTTAGCCACTTATGCTTTCACAAAAACAATTAATAATTAGGGATGAAAACATATTGGGAAATACTTACAAAAATAATTAGCAAATCAACAACCAATTTGATAATCTGATAGTCTGAATTGAAATTTCCAACTGATACCAATAATCAAAATCCAAATATCGAAAGCTAAAAGTAATACTGTGTTCTTAGTCGTAAAACATAAGATAATGAATAATTATTAAAAAATGACCTAAAGTAATTCAAAATGTTTAAAAGAAGTCGTAGTCGAACTAGGACTAAAATGTCGGATGGCTCTACGGCCACTTCTATGGTTTGTCGAGGGCTTCACGGGTCGTGAAACCCTCCGTGATCTTCCCTTTAATTTTCCCAAAGGTTGGGTCTTCAATGCCTTCACTGGAAAATGCACCACAGGATCTACCATGGTTCGTAGTGAGGACCACGACCCGTGAAGTCGCCCGTGGTCTTCACTTGGGTTTCAACCTTCTTTCACCTCTCCCTTGATGTCACACTAGTTTAGCTTCACTGCAGGTACCATGGTCCGTGGTGAGGACTACGACCCATAGAACCCTTTGTGGTCTTCACTTGGTTATTCCTGCTCTTCATCTTCTCAAGGCCCCGAGCTCCACTACAGACCGTAATGAAGTTCACAGTCTGTGAAATTGGCCGTGAACTTCATTTGGTCAACATCAGTTCTGCTTCTTTTTTCGCTTTTCTATACAACCCAAATTTTGCCTACACATTTAACAAACCCATTAAATAATCCAAAATTTCACTTAATTCCAGTATTAGTTCGTAGTTATTAAGCATCAAATGTGCCACGATTTCACGGCACATCAACTTGCGCTTTGCTTTTATAAAGACTTCGTTTGTATGGAAAATGTTTTAAAATTTCCACACTTTTATAATATCTTATCTTATGATATGCTAAGGGCTTGTATGAGACCCCTTCGGGGTCAAGTACGCCATGTTACATCTAGGTTGTACCTCTGGGTTGTGACAAAAACTATTCCCAAAACTTCATCTTCTCCAAATATTCTCTCTCAAGAATTTGAGGAAGAAGAAGGAAGTTGGAGTTAGGGTTCAAGGAGCAAGGTCTTTCACTCAAATTCATAGGGCTTTGTTGCTAAGTTATGGTAGCTCTTCATCCATGGATAGAATTCATCCATGTATCCCCTACAAAATCCCAATTCCAAAGATAGAAATCCCTAAAAGCTAGGGTTTGATTTCAAAATCATTGGTTCTATTCAAAAACGATTTGAATGATTAAATTACTTTATATTATAATTGAATTGATGAGTTATTATGATTTTAATGTTGAAATCCCCAAGAACCCATGAAATTCCCCTATTTCCCAATTATGATCTTGTGATTTAGGTTTGTTGATGAAAGGAGGATATTATGAGATTAGGCTTGTAGTAATTGGGCTACTTGAATTATGTTAATATTCATGTCTAATGCAGTGAATTCTAGATGTGTTGATTTGATATGAGCTTTGATCCTTGAAAAAGCTAATTATGATACTATGCATGTTTATGAAGTCTTTGTATATAAGAACACTTTGGAAGTGAAGTGTCTATGATTATGATCTAGTTGTTGTGTTGTTGAAAGTTTATTCTAATATACACACCTATACATGAATATGATATGATGTGAATGGTTTTCTCACAATATGATGATTCCGAGGTTGAAAGACTTTCTCACGTATTGAATCTATATGTAGACATGGATGGTGAAAGGTTATTCTCATGCATGATCTAATGAGCTATATTAATGAATCAAGTTATGACTTAATATGTTTTCCATGGGAATTAATGCTTAGCACAGAGTGGATATTGAATATGAGATGGAAGCTTTTACACTAGTTGAGTCCGGCTTCGCAATGAGACCTTTTACACTAGTTGAGTCCGGGTTCCCATAGTATGTCTCATGAGATGGAGAGCTTCTACCTTAGTTGAGTCTGGGTTTCAAGTAGCAATCTCCTTATCCTATAAACTATGTGCCCCCATAGGTTCTTTTGCTAGTAGATCCACCTTAGCTAAAAGTATGGTTCTACCTTAGGCAAGTAGGACAACCTTTTTCGGTGTGGGTAATACCGGGGGTCCATGTATAGCTCACATGGTCTCATGTTGGTTAAGGCTTATTTCCACAACAACAAGAACAAGAATATGAATGATGAAATATGGTTGCTCAAGAATCTTTACTTAGCATGGGTGAGATTTATGGGGTATTATTCATGCATTGCACAAGTATGCTTTGAGAGTATTTATGAAGTGTTCTACTATGATATGATGATCAATGTATTGACTATGCTTTTCCACTATCTTCATAATGATGTTTTAACATAGTAAATTGCATGCTTTCAAATGAAATGTCACTTTTAGCATGTTTTCAATGTTTTTATGCATGGATATCATACTTAGTGCATGTTGTACTAACGCCTACTTTTCCTATATTTTCCCCCAAGTGTAGTGTCCAGTTCTCAAGGTGATCATCATTGTGGATAAAGCTTGTATTTTATTATTCTCCTAGCTTTTTGGTGAGTCCTCATGATTCGAGGATGAATGTTATCTCATTGAAGTTCATTTCTTGTATTTCCTTTTCGGACTATGTTGTATTATGGGTTGTGTCCCTTTCTCATTTTGAATATTGTAATAGATGGCTATGTTGAGACTTAGAGTGTAGACTTCCGCTTTCCTTCTATGAAAGTTTTAGACTTGAAATGTGTTTTTACACTTATTGTTCTATATGCCATGTTACATCTAGGGGGTACCTCTTGGTCGTGAAACTTGCTATCGTGCACTGAGAGCTTTACCTAATTTTCTATTGTGCACTGAGAGCTTTACCTCCAGCTTTTATCTATCGACGTAATGTGAGTCTTGAACTATGAAAGATGAATTTACAAAAATATGCATGTCCTTTTGATGAGATTGATGTTATGAAATTGAAGATGCTTTGACTTTTAAAATATGATGAAAATTATGAATTATTGAAAAGAATGCATGTTCATAAAGGTATGTTTATGACTCAAGAAAGCTTATAGATGTGATTGTCTATATTTTCTATGAAACTTGGCCACATGACATGAATGATATCTAGATTTTCCCTCAATGGTTTTCAGGCTATTTTCCTAAATTAGGTCTTAACTAGAATGGTACTCGGATATGTGATCAATTATTATAGGCCACAATTTCAAAACTACTTCCTTTAGTATTAGTAGGGCATCTCTAGCATGAAGTGAATGAATGTGGGCCTTAAAAGCTATTATGAAAAGATCATGGATGGTAAAAGGTTTTCTCACGCATGGTCTAAGGAGCTATCCTATGATGTCTCTAGCTTGGATTTGTTGCTTAGTTGCACCTTTCCATGGGTGATAATATGATTTTAGCTTGCATTGGTTACTTAATTATGTCTTTCCATGGTTCATGAGACAAGTTAAGATTAATAACTACACTGTGGGATTTATGCTTAGCACCAAGAGGATATTGAGATGGAAGCTCTTTCCGTGTTGAGGTCGGGTTTCTAAAAGCAATCTCCTTATCCCTTACCTATGTGCCCCCATAGTATGATTGTATATATAGACATTAGCTAGTTGATCCACTTTAGCTTAGATTCATGGTTCTACCTTAGAAAGTACGACAACCCTTTTCAGTGTGGGAGACACCGAGCAATCATGTTATAGTTCACATGGTCTTTATGTCGGTTAAGGATAATTTTTGCAATAATAATAAACTAAGGTTACAACAAAGAAGTATCTCACATGTGTTAAAAGACGGGTTTGCTTTCATTGATCATGATTTCATTTTATGTTTCTGACCTTCTTATCCTATGTTTGACTTGGTCTTTGCATACCATGAAAATGTCCGTTTTAGCATGATTTCATACTTTTATGCATGTCTATCATACATAGTGTATTTTTGTACTAATGCATACTTTTGCCTACATTTCCTCAAATGTAGGGTCTGACATTCAAGGTTCTTAGTTTCGTGGCTAGAGGTTGTTAAAGAGATTCCAAGTTGTGGTGAGTCCTCATATTCCGAAGACTGAGCTTGATTTCCCTTTTGTCTTTACTTTCAATTTTGGGACTTGATCTACTAGCTGCCTCCTGATAAACTCTTATGTACTAGATGGCTTTGAGACAATATTTAGAATTCAACTTTTCTCTATAAAACTTTTATATATTGAAACTGTCTTTTAAATATTTTAAACTCTATTATCTTGTATGATATAGGTTAAGTGGCTTGTATTGGGCCTTTCCTGGTCTTGTACACCATGTCACGTCTAGGGTATACCTTGGGTCGTTTCAAAGAAGTCAAATAGGTAGTAATTAGATAACTGGAGAAGTATTAACCGTGTATACTAGAGAGAGAGAGTATTTTGAGTGAGCTAAAGGAGAATATTGGGCAGTTAGGGTATACTAGTTCTGACTGCATGTGAAAACCTTGTTGAGAGTGCTTCTATGATATCTATCATGGGGAATTACAGTTTCTTCAAAATCTTGGTATTTATCTTGTTGTTCAAGACTTGTTTTAGTTTGTGTGATTAACTTTGAGGGTCGTTTGTCCTAATTATTTTGTTTTCAGGAGTTGACAACAATCAGAGCTACTATTGCAATATCCTGATAATGTCATTACAGATTCGGTATGCTTGGGTGTATCCTTCACTAGGTGGTTACTTGATTATCTCCTTCCTTGGATTAGATTAGTTGGGACCTCCTGTGATGAATACATGTTGTCTAAAGATTAGTTTTTGTTTTTAAGGCTCGTGGGAGGATTTTTTTAAGAGGATGACTTTTTATTATGATCAGCGACAATTTTGTGCACTATGAGTGTTCAGTGGTTGGTTCTAGCTTCACTCCTAGCTTTAGCAGGCATTAGTTGTGAATTTCTTGTGGTTATTTGCAAAAAATATTTGTCTCAATAGGTGTTTTGTGGTTTAGACAGTTTTGGTTCAGGTTTGGATCATGGGTTAGGCCGTGGCTTGGTAATCACTCCTTGTTTGTAGATTTTAAACTTTTAGTTTGGAATTTCAGTTCTTGGTAGTTGATCATGATGTGTGGTCATATGAATGAGTGTACTTGAGGAAGAAAATATCATCTATGTAAATTATGCCTCGGGCTCTTGGTAACATCGAGTATTCTTTCTTTTTATTCTATATGTTCGAGGGAATATTGGTGACATAATGCACTTATTGAAAGACATTGAGATAGGAAACGACTGTAAGTTGTTATTAAAATTATCCCACTCTACCCATAAAACCAACCAAATGAATTAAGAACTCACTTGATCCTAAAGTTCGCGCTTGAATGCTAACATGCTTGTTGCTAGCCTGTTAAGCTTTCCTATTAACTTCTTAAAAGTTTTTTCTTTGGCCCTAGTCCCTCCTTGGACATCATGTACCTTAGCTTGGGTAAAATACTCAAGTTTAGGGTTGCTAATATAAGTAGATATAGAAAGACATAATAGGGTATAAATAAAGATTTGTTAGTACCATGCCGAATGATGATGAATATGGTTCATATAAGAAAAATTGAAAAAAGAGATAAAAGAAAAACAACTATGTTCGATAGATTGGAAAACTAGGTTACCAAAAAAGGAGGGGGGAGAAATAAGGATGGCTTGAAGGAGGAGAGAAGCAAAGTCAGTAACAAGGAGGGCATAGTCACTACACCCAAAAGAATGTCACCTTTTGCCTGAGCCTATGTTAAAAGCCAAAAGAGTCATGATGTTATCCTAGTCCAGTTGTCTCTAAGATCAAAGCAAAGCTAATGAGGGAAAGCCTATGGATTATGTGTACATTGTTTGAATTTGTTCTGAGCGTGATTGTTTTGTTTTATCCCTCACAAATAAGATCTTGTCATGAGAATGATAGGGATTTATTTGTGGTAATGGCTTTAGTAATGCACTGTTGAGGATTGATTGTTAAGCACATTTTCCAAGTTGCTTATTGATACCCAGATGTCAGTATGAGATTCTTTTGAGTTGAAGCATTAAATGATATGCATATACATGTATGAGTACACTTTTGTGAATGTTGGTAGTCCATGTGTCTGTGTATTTCTTAAGGACAAGCAAGTATGCTAAATTGAGGGTGTTGATATGTCGGTATTTGATGGCACATATATTAATTTTACTAAGGATATTTGCGAGATCTTAAGTAATAAAAAATTTATTTTGATAGTTTAACACTATGCTAGTCAAGAAATGTGCCAAGACAGAAAGAATACTTAAATGGAGCTAAGCGATAGAAGAAAAACCCTAATGACAGCACTGACAGGCCATCAGACCTTTGACTGACCGTCAACTGCCTCGTAAAAGATCCAGGAGACTCAAGTGTGTCAGACAACTTTGACAATGACTATGACGAGCCGTCAACCCCTTGATGAGTCATCATCACTGGCGTCGCACCAACAATAAAAGTTATTAACGTCTACCCTGACGGACCGTAACCCCTATGACAGGCCATCAAGGCCTTCGTTAGACATACTTCAGGAATTACACTTTTATCTTTTAATTTGAATTTTCTGAGAATTATAAATATTTTTTAGGATTTTATTTGATTATCAACTTTTGAGCATCGAAATTATTATTGAAAAATGACTACTCTTGGCTAAGTTTTGGAGAAGATATTCAAAGTTTATGGAAATCATTATTGTTGATTGTTTTCATATCTTGTAAATTGTTACTTTTCTCGAATGAATGCAATTATCGTTCTTATTTCATTAAGCATTTATGGACTGAACTCTGCATTGTAAATGTATATCTCATTAACTCTTTCATTCAAAAAAAAATTCTAATGGTTGCAAGTATTTGGTCCTGCCCTAGCCATGACTAGTTTGAGTAAAATAGTGTAAAACCTGGCAAAAAAGTTAATGATGAAATTCGGCAGTTGGAACTCATTTAATGGTTAATGTTGTAGCAAGATTAAATACTTGAGTTATTATCATTGAATTGATATAAACACATTTCTTTTCAGAGAATGAAAGTGACATACAATGGATGTGGTTGAGAGATAATTAATTGAAGTTGTGATTAATAATCCGGTATGCTAAGCATTGTGGAGTTTAGTTCTATAATTTACCCGACGAATGGTCAAAAAGTTTTGGTGCGCACAATCCTTGTTAATTCGCTATAATTATCTTAAATCAAGTGTTATTATCCAGAGTTACTTGTTGCGAATTGACTTTTAACTTATTCCCAAGACATCCCCCATTTCCCATTTTGTTTTAGAAATAAGTACCTAATAGTCAAATAACCCAATATGGCTTAGTTATCGCCTTATTCCCTATGGGATTCGACCCCTACCTTGTTGGGTTCTATATTTGACGACAACTACTCTATGCTCTTTAATTGATGTGTAAATTTGGGCGTATCAAAGATCCACTAGTGCCCATGAAGGTATCCTAAGGAGACCTCTCTAATGTCGCATGGACCATCGTCTACTCTATGTACTATAACTCTGTCAATGTAACAACAATCGTCTTGTCATCCTCTTCTCTCCTCAACTCATCCTTATCAGTCTTCTCGACCAAATCAACACTATCCCTATCATTCTCTCTCATATCATCATCAACACCAACATCAGCAAATCCCTTCACATCCCAACTCGGCTATACACTCTAAGGATGATAATCAGTGCAAAGCATAGTTGGGGTCATAGACACTGGCACATTACGTAGGGGAACCTCACCCCACAACATCGATATATTTATAGACCTCTGTTTATCCACAATAACCCTCAAGGTGTCAATCTCAACCCTCATAGTATCTATTGCCTCTGAACTATCTTTGGCCTTCTCCGAGGCTTCTCATCTAGGAGTGAGTTTATTAAAACTCAAACCATGCAAATCAATAGAAGCCTCACACCAACTCAATCTATATCTCAATATAGCTACAACTCTCTCAATATCCTGCTCAAGAACCTTAGGAAAATTTTCTTCAGCCCTCATCGCCCTTACATCTGCAAACCGGGTAAGATTGCCAATTTGATATATCATGGTATGTGTCATGGGAAAAATGAGATAGCAGCAGCAATATGCGCATCATTATCAGTAGAAGTGGAAGTAGAAGTGCAAAGTACATAGGGAGGCATGTGTATACTTGATGACTCCATGGAAGCAGCGGATAGAGGGGCCTTAAAATCTAGAGTAGCAGGATCAACCACTCGCATATTTTCTGGTGGTGGCGGCTTCCTTTGAGTGGCGTTGTCCTATAGGTAATCTACCTCAATCCTCCAAATATCATTAGAGGAGGCTGTGGTGATCCGCATATTGATCTTCCCCCGAAAGTGAAAGGTAGTGTCTTCACCTAATTGTCTGATCAAGGTTGGGAAAAAGAGCGATGGCTGCTCCTATCGGGCCCTCAATAAAATCTCATCAACAATAATTGGCCCCATATTAATATGCTCTCTGTCAATGATGGTACACACTAACACCTTCTTGGGATGCCGAAGGATTGATTCATTCTGCGAATGCATGATATTTCTATCGATGAACCCAAACTAGTACCAGGCTCCAACATTTAGAACCTTTTTTTTCTATTCTCGCACCATCAGCCATCCAAAGTGGAGAAATGTCGCATATCAGTGGTTCTTGCCAGCCTTTTGATATAGTTCCTTGGGCTATGCTGATTGCACCTTTGTGTCATTGCACCTTCTTACTACAAGCTTCAACCTCATCCGAGGGCTTCCAAACTATGCCCTTACTCTTCTTTAATAAGACCTGAACATAATATGTGTATAATTCCCGCACCAAGATGAGACATATGGATTACAAAGTCTTGTGATCCCATGAAACTTATGGAACTAAATTGTGTCCCAGATCGTTGGGTAGTCTCTCAAAACACCAACAATAGAGAGTCATCTCTCCTCAAGAATAGTACGTTCTCCAATAGCCGTTACTCTATTAAGGGCTCTTGGAGTGATTTTTGGGAGAACACTTGAAGTTGGCGCTCAATAGAAGAGGCTTGCACCAATTTGGACCTTATGTCCGTTCTTTTTTGGGAAACCACCATTTTAGGTTGCTCACTCAATGCGTAGAAGAGCGCAAAGTGATTTGTTGTGGGCGAGGAGCCACAATTGGCTTGTTGATAGTGATGCCCCTGTACCTTTTCAAAGAAGGAAGATGTAACACCCCGAATTCGAAACAGGTAAAATATCAGCTTTTGGGGAATTACAGCTACCACCCACGACCAGCCATCCATGGCCCATGGATTGATCCATGGACTGTAGGAAGGTGTCCTTGGTTGGTTAGCCAATAATCTGTCAGACTTCAGGACCACAACCTGACCAACGAACCATTGGTCAGACCACGGTCCGTGGTTGGAGTTTCGTAGATCGAGCCCTCATAAAATAGGTCTCTAATTATTGATCCAAGGTTCGTCGGTCATGGTCTCTGTCATGACCCTGGGATCAGAGGCATCAACCTTTGAGATTCTCTGTTGGTGATCAGGTATTCCTCCGTGTGTCGCCCACGAAGGGTGTGATGTGGTTTGGGAGGCAGGGCAAGCTTAGCCCAGGTACATTGGGCCTTTTGAGATACTCCGGATAGTTGGGGAGGTTGCTTATGAGTTGGCCTTACCTCCAACATTTTCATCCATCCACCCGATTTTCCATGTCTCGATGTTGCGCCGGTATGTTCCTGATAAGTCTCATGTGCTCCATTATGATACTAGAATTGGTATCAGAGCCTAAAATAACTTAGAAAACAAGTCTCAAAAAAATCTCAAAAGTAGGTCCTAATCAGTTCCCCGAGCTCATGTCCCAAAATGGGACACAATTCGGGGCTCGGGAACATCATAATATCACCAAGCAACCAAAGCCCAAATTTTCTTAAGAACTAGAAATGGAAGAGCAGCTGAATCAGTAGATTTACCAAAAACGAGAGGTATACAGCGAATTCCGACAACACCACAATGTTCTCCTCAAAAAACCACTCAAGATAGCCTCAAGAATCACTCAAACGGAGGTCAAGAATAGAAAACTAAGTAACAATGGAATGCACACGAGTGCAATCTCCTCACATCTCTGGCTAGAATGGCAACTAGCTCCTCTACAAATGTCAACGGTCATCCAACTTCAAATCGCGAAGCAGAACTAGTGTCGCCGACGTAACTCGTGAAGCCATAACATCGGGAAAATAACCCATTAGAAGTAACCCGGCGTAATTCACCTCGAAGGGGTCTCATACAAGCCTCATAGCATATATGAACATTAAAGCATCGGAAAATAGTGCATAATTTAAAACTTTTCTTTATAATAGAAGTCTTTTATAACATGAAAGAGAATCTATGAAACTATATCTCAAACCATCTATAACACTTGCAATAAAACTCTTTTAAAAAAATCTTAGGGACACGACCCTTACAACAAAAGTCTAAAACATAATAGAAAGACAATAAAGGACATATGGTCAAGCCCTCAAATACAATGAGGACTCACCAATCTTATTCTTCTTGATCTCCTACGAACCTAGCCACGAGGATGGAATCCAATATCTCCAAAGCCTACACTTATAGAAAATGTAGAGAGATGGGGTTAGCACAAAAAGTACTAAGTATGAAAGCCATGCAAAAAATCATTAAAACATGCATAAAAGGGGACATTTCATTTGAAATCATGCTATATGCGATTTTTGAACATCATCTTTGAAATAGTTGAGAATGCAACCAATAAGGCAACTCAAATACATTTCATTATAACATGAGAGATATCATTATAATAACAAGAATAGTCTCCAATATCAATATAATAAACATACCAATCTTCACAATACATAGCCTCCAATCATGAAGTAATACAAAGTGAAATATCAAGATCATCTCATCATTAAACAATCATCACATAAGCAACTCCTATGAAACAGTTGTGCAATGTATGGTTACTAACATGCATTTACAATGTACAACACAAACCAGCATTACATTCATACTCATTTCATAGTAAAGCCATTACCTTAGTAACTCCTAAGAAACACTTGTGAAATGTGTGGATAGCATCCCATAATGCCAACCCTACTAAGTAGTCCTTTAAAGCTACCTTAGTCATGCATTTCATCTTTAGACCTCATTATATTCAATAGTCACAAATAAGGAAATAGTCATGTACATTAGTTGAATTATAAAGAAAGTCATTCATAACAACCATCCATTCAATATACATGCATGCATTCAAATATCATCATAACATAATGGAACTATCCCATAACCTCCTACTAAGTCTACTTGTGCAATGTAGAAGTGAAGTCCCATACCCCCACTCCCACTAAGTAAACTCACCAAGTAGTCATAGTGTAGTTCATGTCTCATTCATTATCTTCATTATATAGGTAAAATATCATTAACCGACATAGACCATGTGAGCTACATCGAATCCGGTGTTTTACCCCCACACCAAAAAAAGGGTGTCCTAGTTTCCTAAGGTAGAACTATCGTGATAGCTTTTAGGTGGATCCACTAGCTAAAGACCTATGTGGGCACATAGTTATGAGATAAGGGGATTGCTACTAGAAACCTAGACTTCTAGCGAAAAGGTTTCCATTTCATAAGACAATCTGTGTTGGGAAGCCGGACTTGATAAACGTAAAAGCTTCCTATCTTGTTGTTCATATCCACTTGGTGCTAAGCCTATTTCCCTTTAAAAGTCATTAAGCCTTTTCTTAGGTTCATGATCAATTGAGAATGCACTAGGCACTCAAACCAACATTCATCATAATAGCTCAAAGATTTATTAAGTGAGAATGTCATTTCACTTTAGAAGCATCAACAAGTGAGTAAACCTTTCACATTATCATTCATAGTGTTTTCATGAGAATTAGCCTTTCAATCAACACACTAACATCCTCATCATCCTAGACAAGTTATACATTTCATGCATAATAATGTGTAAAGGTGCAAATGAGAACTATGCTTTCAATTAACACCATTGATACATCATAATCATATTTATGCATGAAGTGTGTATGTGTAATTGTCCTTGCACTGACACAATCAACAACATTATCATCATACACACTTCATTCATAATTAAGTGTAAGGGTAAGGGAACAATGACCTTTTCAACAATACGACAATATACACAATATTCGTAGGACTTTCAACTTCTAAGTAAATCATGAGTTCACACACAATCTTGTCAACATGAACAAACCTCCACAATATGCCCTTCAAGGCTATGGACCAACGCATCCCAAACAAATAGCAATAGAACATTAGATAAGGGAATACCATGATCCAATAACTCATCAATACCTTAATCACATCTTGATTGGCACTTTATACTTCAAGTATTCATCAACATGCACTTAATATCACGATCAAGTCAATTCATGTTTAGAAGCATTACCCTAAACTAATTCAAGTCTAGGTGATCTAATCCAAGTCATTACATGAAGAATTTCATCATTCTATGAGGATCACATTTAAACCCTCAATTTGTCTCTTTCATGGCACAACCCTAAGCTATATCAATTCAACTTAGAAATGTTAGGTTAATCAAGTATACATGTAAACTCACACTTAGATCATGCAATTACATAATATTTTAACTCACATTCAATCAATTGGACCAACTTGCAAAATCATCGCATAATGTAAAGAAGAACCATAGCTAGGGTTGGGGAAAACTCATGGATTCTTTGGAACTCAAGTTAGAATCATCTAAAATCAGTAGTATCACCAATAAAAAACATAATTCAACATTTAAGAACAAATTTGAAAGGAATCCATGGAGTTGAGTTGAAACCCAAGCTAATTTGGTTTTCTAGAATTGAGTAAAAAGCTTTTGAAAGGGCTCCTTGGGTGATAGCTTCCCAAGGATGAAGAACTCCCATACCTTAGGTGTAGAATCCTTCCAAATTAGTAGTTAAAATCTCCTTCCTTCAAGTTTTCCTTGATCTCTTTCTTTGTTCTTCAATGGGGGTTCTAGAGAGAAGATTTTGGAAGGGAAGAGTAGTTGGGTTTTGATTTGGGGTCTTCACTTATAATGACTTAATGGAACATTTAATGACATAAAAATACATTATATAGGTCTATTAAATTAGTATAAACCCGACCCTAAGCTAAAATAATCAAATTAGGAATTAATTAGGAAAACTTACGTTAGGCAGATTTTGGACAGCTCGCAGGTGTGACCTACGGATCCCCACCTACTGACAGTAGGTGGGTTGACGGAGAGTGGTTTGGTTTCGTTGATAGGTACTGCAGGTTAAAAGTTGCAGGCATGGGTAGACCTTGACCTATGCCCAAGACCTACCGGGCGTGGTCTGATCAACGACCAATAGATGGCCAATCGTGAATCACTAATTTTTGACACCTTTTTGGATTATAGGCAGCCTAAGGGGTTAGGCCTTTAGGGTCCCCCCTCAAGGACCCTTAGTGGGACCTTGGGGGTTCTTACCTTGAAGTTTAACCCCTAGACACCTTAACCTAAGCTTGGGAAGTCAATATACAACCTAAAACCAAATATCAAACTCAAAAGCTCACATGTTAGGCTCTAGTTTCACCTACTAGTTTCCGTTAGACTCTAGCTTGGTCTTACTAGATTTTTGGGTTGTTACACTGTCTCCCCCATAGGAACATTCATCCTCGAATGATACTTGAAACACTTTTTGTAATTAAAGACTCAAGACTAGCAGCCCAAACATGCATGAGACATCACAATAATGCACAACTCAAGACTTAGTATTCACAATGTGCACTTATTCAAAGGAGGAAACATCAATTTCAACTCAACACATTTAGTGAAATACAAGGAAGTATGAAGCAGATCTAAAAAACCTATTCATGCATAAGATTCTCATTACTTGTCATGCTCAAGGAGGAACTACCATCTCCTAACTAAAATATGTCGATGTATTCTTCTCAAGAAGTACAATAGGTAACTCTTACTCAAAGCACCACAACTTGAGGGAAACAATTCACATAAGCTCATTTTCTTTCAAAACACAAGTTTTCATGAACATGCATTATATAAAGAAGTCATGGCAACGTGTGAGCACATAACCACAATATTAGCTAGGCATACCTTCTCCCACTTAGGAGCGAGCCTATACAATCACTTCTAAACATTATTAATCACATAGTTAGGGGAAGAATTACATTTTCTCTTTAAAAGTAAGCTCAACACAATCAACATGGAGCCCAAGTGCCATTTCATCAAAAAACACAACATAGCTTGTTCATCACATCATCTCATGAAGTCAAATCTGCCATCCCCATACTAGAATGCACTACAACATGAGGAACATGAAAATCATGAAAAATCCATTTTACACGAAGTAAGAATCTTTCAAAACATGCATAACATAAGGAGATCATGGAAATTTCTAAAACACTCATGACTCCTACACATAAAAATAAGCCTTAAAAGGAACCCTTAGTCTCAAGCTAGAATAGGATTAGAATAAAAGGATGAGGATGTCGGGACTCTTAATCAATATTGCTACTCAAGAACATGATCTCCCCCTTGGGAGTAATCCCCTTCTTACAAAAACCTTAATTACTACTCCTTTCTAGCCAACTCAAGCTTTACCATGGCTCATTTCAACCTTACCGGGCTCTAAAACTAATAGAGATCTAATAACCATGCATCGAAGCACTACCAAGGTTAACAAAATAAACTATATAGGACAAGGAAATTATAAGACACACCTAACATCTAGGACTCCACACTCAATGACCTTACCATTTAAGCACATTATTCCACACTTGGGGTAAGCCTATACAACCTCTTTACTACATCAATTCCTTCCATTCTAAGGTCGGAGCAAGTCATAACTAAATCTTCACACTCTTCACAAAATATGATTCTTAAACCACGGAGGATTTCACTTCTATTAACTTTTAAAGGAATCTGCTCACTCAAAATCTCTAGGCACCACTTAAGCACCACTATTCCACCAAAAATTCAACACATCCTAGAACATATTAGGGCTAAGTTGGGTTATACCAACAACCACATGTCGCCATAGTTAAACCCATAAGTACTAAGGACAACAAAAAAAAGTTCATCATATCCAATTTATCAAGTCACAAAAGACAAGTACAACTGGAATAAAAGTAAGCATAGAACACACACCGGAAGCAACATTAGGAGGACACTCTTGTTCCTATCTAACTTGAAGAGCGTCAGACCTAATTTTCTTCATTTCTCTTCCCCTAGCCTTAATTACCAGACAATCACTCATTTTAAGGTCACTTCTACCACAACCATAACACCCGTTTGTGCCGGCTAGACACCTACCAACATGCCTTTTTCCACACCTAGCACAAGTAGGCTTAATCACCCAAGATCCACTACCACTCACTCCTTAGGATTTTAGGGTAGACACCTCCCTTTGGTTAAACTTAGGGGAAATATTGGAAGAGCTTTGACCATAAAACCCTTCTTGGGAGGAGTCATCATCTTCAAGCCTATACCGCTTTGTTCCTCTAGAACTCTCTTCAAGTTTCTCCTTTTCAAATCGTTTAGCACTGATCACAATAAAATCCATATCCATATCATTCTTAAGCATAAACATACTATATTCCCTTTTAATCAAGTTAGATAACCCGACACAAACTTACTCATCTTCATCTTAGGGTTGGCCACTATAGATGGTGCATATCTTGACAACCTAGTGAACACCCGAGCATACTCCTCAACACTCAACCTACCTTGACGAAGGTTAACAAACTCAAGTATTTTAGCCTCTTTCCCCTCTAAGGGGAAAAACCTATCAATGAACCCATTCTTAAATCTTTCCCATTCCATGAGGCCCGCTTCTACCGGCCTCGCTCCTTTCCATTGACTAAACCACATTAGTGCAACATCTTTAAACTAGTAAGTAGCTAATTCCCCCTTCTTTACTGGTGTTACTCCTACAAAATTCAACACCCTAGATATCTCCTCTAAAAACTCTAGAGGATCTTCCTCTATCTTTGACCCATAGAAATCCAGAATCTCTATCCCGGCTTAAGTCAACCAATGAAAACCATACCTAATCTTCTTATTTGACATTAAGTCAATAGGAGCTTAAAGATCTTGAGGAGAATCTCCTTGATAATGATAATATTCTTCAAACCCACCAGTGTAAGCTCCTTGAGTAGTCATATCCTTTAGATCACAGGATAAGAATTAGAAGAAAGACCCTATAAGGTTAAACTCTTTCGCACGACTCAAAGAATGAAGAAGTGAAGTTTTTCCTAACATCTGATAGCCTCCTATTCCTAAAATGTGGTGCGCTTCACATTTATTAACAAGACTTTACTAGATGTGGTTTGAGACATCCTAAAATTATACCACAACCTTATGCTCTGATACCAACTTTGTCAAGGCCCAGCGTTACCCCATAGAACTAACACGTCATAATTGACCTCGAAGGGGTCGCATACAAGCCTCATAGCATACATGAACATTATAGCATTGGAAAATAGTGCGTAATTTAAAGTTTTTCTTTACAATAAAAGTCTTTTATAACATGCACATAATATCATGATCAAGTCAATTCATGTTTAGAAGCATTATCCTAAACCAATTTAAGTCTAGGTGATCTAATCCAAGGCATTACATGAAGAATTTCATCATTATATGAGGATCACATTTAAACCCTCAATTTGTCTCTTTCATGGCACAACCCTAAACTATATCAAATAACCTTAGAAATATTAGGTTAATCAAGTATAAATTAATCTCACACTTAGATCATGCAATTACATCATATTTAACTCATATTCAATCAATTGGACCAACTTGCAAAACCATCACATAATGTAAAGAAGAACGATAGCTAGGGTTGGGGAAAACTCATGGATTCTTTGGAACTCAAGTTAAAATCATCTAAAATCAGTAGTATAATCAATAACAAACATAATTCAACCTTTAAGAACAACTTTGAAAGGAATCTATGGGGTTGAGTTGAAACCCTAGCTAATTGGGTTTTCTAGAATTGAGTAAAAAGCTTTTGAAAGGGCTCCTTGGGAGATAGCTTCACAAGGATGAAGAACTCCCATACCTTAGGTGTAGAGTCCTTCCGATATAGTAGTAAAAGCTCCTTCCTTCAAGTTTTCCTTGATTTCTTTATTTGTTCTTCAATGCAGGTTCTAGAGAGAAAATTTTGGGAGGGAAGAGTAGTTGCGTTTTGATTTGGGATCTTAGGTTATAATGACTTAATGCAGTGTTTAATGACATAAAAATACTTTTTATAGGTCTATTAAATTATTATAAAACTACCCTAAACTAAAATAATCAAATTAGGAATTAATTAGGAAAACTTACCTCACGCAGATTTTGGACAGCTCACAGGTGTGACCTACGGATCCCCACCTACGGACAGTACATGGGTTGACAGAATGTGGTTTGGTTACGTGGATAGGTACTACAGCTTAAAAGTTTCAGGCCTGTGCAGGCCTTGACCTATGCCCAAGACCTACGGGGCATGGTTTGATTAACGGCCAGTAGATGGCCAACCGTGAATCACTAATTTTTTACAGCTCTTTGGGTTCTAGGCAGCCTTGGGGATTAGGCTTTAGGGTCCCCATCATGGACCCTTAGTTGGTCCTTGGGGGTTCCTACCTTAACGTTTAACCCCTAGACACCTCAACCGAAGCTCGGGAAGTCAATATACAACCTAAAACCAAATATCAAACTCAAAAGCTCACACGTTAGGCTCTAGTTTCACCTACTAGTTTCCGTTAGACTTTAGCTTGGTCTTACTAGATTTTTGGGTTGTTACATTATCTCACCCTTAGGAATATTTGTCCTTGAATGAAACTTGAAATAATTTTTGTAATTAAGGACTCAAGATTAGCAGCCCAAACATGCATGAAACATCACAATAATGCACAACTCAAGGCTCACTATTCACAATTTGCACTTATTCATAGGAGGAAACATCAACTTCAATTCAACATGTTCAATGCAATACAAGGAAGTATGAAACATATCTAAACAACCTATTCATGTGTGAGATTGTCATTACTAGTCATGTTTAAGGAGGAAGTACCATCTCCTCACTAAAACATGTCCATGTATTCTTCTCATGAAGTACAATAGGCTACTCTTACTCAAAGCACCACAACATGAGCGAAACAATTTAGATAAACTCATTTTCTTTCAAAACACAAGTTTTCATGAAGATGCATTATATAATGAAGTCATGGCAACATATAAGCACATAACCACATATTAGCTAGGCGTACCATCTCCCTCTTAGGAACGAGCCTACACAATCACTTCTAAACATCATTAATGACATAGTTATAGGAAGAATTACACTTTCTCATTAAAAGCAAGCTCAACACAATAAACATGGAGCCCAAGTGCCATTTCATCAAAAACACATCAAGCATGTTCATCACATCATCTCATGAAGTCAATTATGCCATCCCCATACTAGAATGCACAACAGCATGAGGAACATGTAAATCATGAAAAATCCATTTTATACGAAGTAAGAATCATTCAAAACGTGGATAACATAAGGAGATCATGGAAATTTCTAAAAGACTCATGACTCCTACACATAAAAATAAGCCCAAAAAGGAACCCTTGGTCTCAACCTAGAATAGCAATTGAGAAAAAGGATGACGAAGTCAGGACTCTCAATAAATGTTGCTACTCAAGCACATGATCTCCCTCTTGGGAGTAAGCCCCTTTTTACGAAAACCTCAATTACTACTCCTTTCTAACTAACTCAAGCTTTACCAAGGCTCATTTTAACCTTATTAGGCTCTAAAACTAATAGAGATCTAATAACCATGCATCTAAGACCTACCAAGGTTATCTAAAGTAACTCTATGGGGCAAGGAAATTATAAGACACACCAAATATCCAAGACTGCACACTCAATGACCTTACCATCGAAGCACATTATTCTTCACTTGGGGTAAGCCTATACAACCTATTTACTACATCACTTACTTCCATTCTAAGGTCGGAGCAAGGCATAACTAAATCCTCACACTCATAACATAATATGATTCTTTAACCATGGAGGATTTCACTTCTATCCTCTTTTAAAAGAATCTACTCACTCAACATCTCTAAGCACCACTTAAGCACCACTATTCCACCAAAAATCCAACACATCCTAGAACTCATTAGGGCTAAATTGGGTTATACTAACAACCACATGTCACCATAATTAAACCCATGAGAACTAAGGACAACAAAAAAAAGTTCATCATATCCAATTCATAAAGTCACAAAAGACAAGTACTACCGGAATAAAAGTAAGCATAGAACACGTACCGGAAGCAACATTAGGAGGACACTCTTGTTCCCCTCTATCTTGAAGAGCATCAGACCTAACTTTCTTTATTTCTCTTCCCCTAGCCTTAAGAACCAGACAATCTCTCATTTTGTGGTCACCTGCATAACAACCATAACACCCCTATGTGCCGGCTAGATACTTACCAACATGCCTTTTTCCATACCTAGCACAAGTAGGCTTAATCACCCAAGATCCACTACCACTCACTCCCTGAGATTTTTGGATAGTCACCTCCTTTTGGTTAAACTTAGTGGGAATATTGGAAGAGCTTTTACTATAAAACCCTTCTTGGGAGGAGTCATCATCTTCAAGCCTATACTTCTTTGTTCCTCTAGACCTCTCTTCAAGTTTCTCCTTTTCAAACCGTTGAGCACTAATCACAAGAAAATTCATATCCATATCATTCTCAAGCATAACCATACTACATTCCCTCTTTAACAAGTCGAATAAACCCAATAGAAACTTACTCATCTTTATCTTAGGGTTGGCCACTATGGATGGAGCATATCTTGACAACCTAGTAAACACCTGAGCATACTCCTCAACTCTCAGCCTACCTTGACGAAGGTTAACAAACTCAAATATCTTAGCCTCTTTCACCTTTAAAGGGTAAAACATATCAATAAACCCATTATTAAATCTGTCCCATTCCATGGGGCCCACTTCTACCGGCCTCGCTCATTTGACTAAACCACATTAGAGCAACATCTTTCAATTGGTAAGCGACCAATTCTGCCTTCTCTACCGGTGTTACTCCTACAAAATTCAACACCCTAGATATCTCGTTTATAAACTATAGAGGATCTTACTCCATCTTTGACCCATAGAAATTCGAAATCTCTATCCTGACTTGAGTCCACCAATGAAAACCATACCTAATATTCTCATTTGATATAAAGTCAATAGGAATTTGAAGATCTTGAGGAGAATCTCCTTGATCATCATAGTCTTCTTCAAACCCACCGGTGCAAACTCCTTGAGTAGTCATATCATGTAGATCACCGGATAAGGATTAGAAGAAAGACCCTATAATGTTAAACTCTATCGTACGAATAAAATAATGGAGAAGTGAAATTTTTCCTAACATTTGATAGCCTCCTATTCATAAAATGTGGCGCGCTTCACATTTATGAACAAGACTCTACCAGATGTGGTTTGATACATCCTAAAATTATCCCAAAACCTTATGCTCTGATACCACGATACCAAGTTTGTTATGACCCAAGGTTACCCCTAGAAGTAGCACAGCGTAATTGACCCCGAAGGGGTCGCATACAAGCCTTATAGTATACAAGAACACTAAAGCATAGGAAAATAGTGCATAATTTTAAAATTTTCTTTACAATAGAAGTCTTTTATAACATGAAAGAGAATCTATGAACATATGTCTCAAACTATCTATAACACTTGGAATAAAACTCTTTGAAAACAATCTTAGGGGCACGGCCCTTACAACAACAGTCTAAAACATACTAGAAAGACAATAAAGGACATATGGTCAAGCCTGCGAATACAATGAGGACTCACCAATCTTCTTCTTCTTGATCTACTACGAACCTACCATGAGGATGGAATCCAATATCTACAAAACCTACACTTATAGAAAGTATAGAGAGATGGGGTTCACACTAAAAGTACTAAGTATGGAAGCCATGTACAAAACCATTAAAACATGCATAAAAGGGGACATTTCATTTGAAATCATGCTATATGCCACTTTTGAACATCATCATTGAAATAGTTGAGAATGCAACCAATAAGGTAGCTCAAATACATTTCATTATAACATGAAAGATCATTATAATAACAAGCATAGTCTCCAACATCAATATAATACACATCCCAATCTTCACATTACATAGCCTCCATTCATAAAGTAATACAAAGTAAAATACCAAGATTATCACATCATTAAAAAATCAACCTATGTTGGGAAGCCCAACTTGCTAAACGTAAAAGCTTCCTATCTCATTGTTCATATCCACTCGGTGCTAAGCCTATTTCCCTTCAAAAGGTATTAAGCCTTTTTGTAGGTTCATGTTCAATAGAGAATGCACTAGGCACTCAAACCAACATTCATCATAATAGCTCAAAGATTCATCAACTGAGAATGTCCTTTCACTTTAGAACCATCAACACGTGAGTAAACCTTTCACATTATCATTCATAGTGTTTTCATAAGAATTTTCCTTTCAATAAACACACTACTATCCTCATCATCCAATACAAGTAACACATTTCATGCATAATAATGTGTAAAGGTGCATATGAGAACTTTACTGTCAATTAACACCATTGATACATCATAATTATGTTTATGCATGAAGTGTGTATGTGTATAATTGTCCTTTCAATGACATAATAAACAATATTATCATCATAGAAACTTTATTCATAATTAAGTGTAAGGGTAAGGGAAGAATGGCCTTTTCAATAATAACATAATATACACAATATTCGTAGGACTTTTAACTTCTAAGTAAATCGTGAGTTCACACACAATCTTGTCAACATGCACAAACCTTCACAATATTCCCTCCAAGGCTATGGACCAACTCATCCCAAACAAATAGCAATAGCACATTAGATAAGGGAATACCATGATCCAACAACTCATCAATACCTTAATCACATCATGATTGGCACATTATACATCAAGTATTCATCAACATGCACATAATACCATGATCAAGTCAATTCATGTTTAGAATCATTACCCTAAACCAATTCAAGTCTAGGTGATCTAATCCAAGGCATTACATGAAGAATTTCATCATTCTAGGAGGATCACATTTAAACCCTTAATTTGTCACTTCCATGGCACAACTCTAAAGAATATCAATTCACCTTAGAAATCTTAGTTTAATAAGGTATACATATAAACTCACACTTAGATCATGCAATTACATCTTATTTAACTCACATTCAATCACTTGGACCAATTTACAAAACCATCGCATAATGTAAAGAAGAACCATAGCTAGGGTTGGGGAAAACTCATGGATTCTTTGGAACTCAAGTTAAAATCATCTAAAATCAGTAGTATCATCAATAACAAACATAATTCAACCTTTAAGAACAACTTTGAAAGGAATCCATGGGGTTGAGTTGAAACCCTAGCTAATTGGGTTTTCTAGAATTGAGTAAAAAGATTTTGGAAGGGCTCCTTGGGTGATAACTTCCCAAGGATGAAGAACTCCCACACGTTATCTATAGAATTCTTCCAAATTTGTAGTGAAAATCTCCTTCCTTCGAGTTTTCCTTGATCTCTTTCTTTGTTCTTCAATTGAGGTTCTAGAGAGAAGATTTTGGGAGGGACGAGTAGTTGGGTTTTGATTTAGGGATTGGGTTATAATGACTTAATGCAGTGTTTAATGACATAAAAATAATTTATATAGGTCTATTAAATCAGTATAAAATGACCCTAAACTAAAATAATCAAATTAGGAATTAATTAGGAAAACTTACCTTAGGCAGATTATGGACAGCTCGTAGGTCTGACCTACAGATCCCCACCTACAGATAGTAGGTGGGTTGATGGAGAGTGGTTTGGTTTTGTCGATAGGTATTACCGCTTCAAACTTTTAGGCCTGTGTAGGCCTTGACCTATGCCGAAGATCTACGGGGAGTGATCTGATCAACGGCTAGTAGAACTCCCATACCTTAGGTGTATAATCCTTTCAAATTCGTAGTTAAAAGCTCCTTCCTTCATGTTTTCCTTGATCTCTTTCTTTGTTCTTCAATGGAGGTTCTAGAGAGAAGATTTTGGGAGGGAAGAGTAGTTGTGTTTTGATTTGGGGTCTTGGGTTATAATAATTTAATGCTATGTTTAATGACAAAAATATTTTATATAGGTCTATTGAATCAGTATAAAATGATCCTAAACTAAAATAATGAAATTAGGAATTAATTAGGAAAACTTACATTAGGCAGATTTTGGACAGCTCGTAGGTGTGACCTACGGATCCCCACCTACGGACAGTAGGAGGGTTGATGGAGCATGGTTTGGTTTCGTGGATAGGTACTGCAACTTAAAAGTTTTAGGCTTGTGCAGGCCTTGACCTATCCAAAGATCTACAGGAAGTGGTCTGATCAACGGCCAGTAGATGGCCAACCGTGAATCACTAATTTTTGATAGCTTTTTGGGTTCTAGGCAGCCTTAGGGGTTAGCCTTTAGGGTCCCTCCTCAAGGACCCTTAGTTGGTCCTGGAGGGGTCATACGTTGACATTTAACCCCTAGACACCTCAACCTAATCTTGGGAAGTCAATATACAACCTAAAACCAAACATCAAACTCAAAAGCTCACACGTTAGGCTCTAGTTTCACCTACTAGTTTCCGTTAGACTCTAGCTTGGTCTTAATAGATTTTTGGGTTGTTACAGGCTCGTGGGTCAAGTCTTGAAAATCATTTTAAGACTCAAGGGTCTTTTTCGATTCTAATTAAATTGAAGTGGTGTTGTTTTTGCCTAGACCTAGACCATCTATATAAGTATTTTAACCCCCAAAATCCCCTAATAAAGTCATTCTCTAATATCCCAAAAGAATAACAAAAACTCGTCTTAAATATTCTCTCTCTAGAAGGAAGAATAATAAGGAAGAAGAGGAAGTTAGGTCTAGTTCAAGTCTCCAATCTTCAAGCTTTTGGTAGGCTTTGTGACTAAGGTATGATGGCTTTTTATCCATGGGATCCTTCCTCCCATGGAGTCCCCTAGAATTCCACAATTTGAAGAAGAATTTCCCAAATTCTAGTTAGGGTTTCTTCCATTGTTGTGGGTTATAATGAATGTTGATCCAATTTAGTTGATTGTGATTGTTTATGATTTAATTGATATAGTTGCATATATTTAGGATGAAATTACATGTACCCATGCCTATCCTATTACTTTAGGGTTGAATTGATATGTTGGGTTTTGCTGCTATATGAGGGTAACTCTATGGGTTAGATATTTCCTTATAGGATTGATGATTTATGATTAGTATTTCTTAGATTGAAACATATATGATGAATACGATGTTAATTGGTTGAGAGTAAAGCATAGATGATGATCATGAGATGTAGTGCTTCGAGTATAAAGCCTAGACTATGAATTGTTGATTGATTGATGTTATGATGTGGAAGGGATACTTCCCATATTGAAGCATGATCGAATGAATGTGAAAGGTTTACTCACATGAATAATTCTATGCCCCGAGTCTACCCCTGGACACAACACGAGACATAGGATCATGAGTGACCCCAAGCTGACCCTAATGGCATAATCATAAGCGTACTAAAGATAAACTGAAATGATAATAACTAAGCGAAAGCTAAATCATGAAATAACAAAAATGATGGGAATACCTAATATTGTCTGTATAAAGAGAAACTATGAGTTTTAATAAACAACATAAGTATCAAACTGGAATCTAAAGTTGAATCTAACTATGTCTAAAATAAAGCCTCTACTCACTAGAAGTGTTAGGACATGCCCCAGCTAGATCTTAAAAAATTGAAACTAAAGCTAAAAGCGATAAAGATAGTCATGTCACTAGTCCTTGAAGAGTGAGGACTCATCGTTGATGCTCCTAAACTGACTATCGGGAACTAATCTATGCGTGATCTGACTTTTGAGGACCTGAACCTACATCATGAGACGATGTAGCGTAGAGTATGTGTCAGTACTTGAAAGGTACTGAGCATTTAGGGTAGAGTAACACTGAATAATAATATAACTGAATCAAAACATAAATCTAAGCAATGACATGAGATAAGCATGATACCAACTAAGAATACTGAATATGAAATATTGAATGTAATGACCTAGTTGATGACATGCTGAGTTTGATTTCTGAACTATAATGATAATATGGTCAATGCAATAGAATTTGACTAAACTGTAAGGGAGTTACTAATAACTGACATAAAACCACATGAGCTAAATGTGGAGTCCGATGTATACGCCCCATTGAGAGGACCCAATATACCCTGCTGGCGTGATCACTAAATTGATGCCCACAGAGGGGACTTACAACCTATAGGAAATGTAGTTTTGGGACTTAAGGGTGACTGACCCTAGTTCACTCGGTATTAAGCTTCCCATATGATTAAGTAATTAACAGTTTATGACTGAAATGCTGTAATATTGGATAGCTCAAACTGATATGCAAACTGCGAATGCAATATTAATAGACTGATAATAATGCATTCGAAAACTGAGGCATTCTTATATGTAACTGAATTAACTGACCTAGCATGTGTAATTCATGAACTAGAAGAACTACATAGCTAAGGTTCTGAGTTTATGAATGAATCTGGGTAAAACAATACTATAATGTGATAATATGATTTGGATCATTCTAATATCTGAAGACCTAAAAATTCTAACATTCAAGAAACCCTTAGTCTAGATAATATTAAGGGGATCAAGATTCTGACTGAAATCTAAGGACCTAATGGGTGAAGGGAACCCACTAGTGAAATCCCACATACCTAGTGATGAATTCCAAGGAGAAATCTTTCGATATCGAGGTTGGAACTGATGGACCCTTGCAGCGTTCTTGAACTAGAGTTCGTGCGCCTCTTTCTTCTCTCTACACTCTAAGTTTCTAAGTTTTGATGAATGATTTGACTGAAATAAGTTCTAGTTATGTTTCTAGGTTAAAACTGACCAAAACCATGTAGTTTAGGGTTTAAACGATGTAGTTTAGGGGTCCAACGCATAAGGAAAAGACCAAAATACCCCTGACTTAAAAAGTTGTCGGGGTCACCAACGGACATGATCGACAGACCTTCTATTGACTGACGGTTCGTGCTGGTCAACCATTATTCCTAACTGGGGGCTGGATTCTTAGGGTCCGACCTATGGCCCTAGACTACGGACCGTGATTTGAACTACGGTCCATAGGCCCTGGTGTGGCCTGACTCTTAGCAGATTTTTCTAAGGCTTCTGTAAGGAGGGTCACAGGGGTGAACCAAGGACCTGTAGGACAGACCGTGGGTTCTCCTACGATCCATGAATGGTACCCTTAGGTGCCACCTGCAACACCTAAAAATTGCAATCTGGTCTGTTCTAGTACACGGGGTGTTACATTGTCATGCCTCGAGGCTACCACCTGGACGCAACACGAGACCTAGGATCATGAGTGACCCCAAGCTAACCCTACTGGCATAATCATAAGCATACTAAAGGTAAATTGAAACAATAATAACTAAGCAGAAGCTAAATCATGAAATAACTCAAATGATGGGGAATACCCAAAACTGTCTATATAAAGAGAAACTATGAGTTTTAATAAACCACTGAAGTATCAAACTTGAATCTAAAGCTGAATCTAACTATGTCTGAAATACAGCCTATACTGAATAGAAATGCTGGGATATGCCCCAACTAGATCTAGCAAAACTGAAACTAAAGCTAAAAGCGATAAAGATAGTCATGTCACTAGTCCTCGAAGAATGAGGACTCACCACTGATGCTGCTGAACTAAAGATTGGGAACCGATCTATGCATGATCTAACTGCTGAGGACCTAAACCTACATCACGAGAAGATGTATGCGTCAGTACTTGAAAGGTACTAAGCATGTAGAGTAGAGTAACATTGAATAATAACATAACTGATTCAAAATATCAATCTGAGTAATGACATGAGATAAGCATGATACCAACTGAGAATACTGAACATGAAATATTGAATGTAATGACCAAGTTGATGACATACTGAGTTTGATTTCTGAACTATAATGATAACATGGTCAATGCAATAGAATTTGATTGAACTGTAAGGGAGTTACTAATAACCAACATAAAACCACATGAGGTAAATGTGCAATCCGATGTATACGCCCCATCGAGAGGACCCATTATACCCTGCCACAGGTATATAGAGGCATGCTGGCATGATCACTAAAATGATGCCCACAGAGGGGACTTACAATGTATAGGAAACATAGTTTTGGGACGTGAGGGTGACTGACCCTAGTCTACTCGGTATTAAGATTCCCATATGATTAAGTAATTAACACTTTATGACTGAAATGTTGTTATACTGGATAGTTCAAAACTAACATGCAAATTGAGAATGCAACATTAATACACTGATAATACTGCATTCGAAAACTGAGGCATGTTTATATGTAACTAAATTAACTGACCTAGCATGTGTAATTCATGAACTACATATCTAGGGTCCTGAGTTTATGCATAAGTCTGGGAAAATCAATACTATAATGTGATAATATGATTTGGATCATTCTAATAGCTGAAAACCCAACAATTCTAACTTTAACACCCATGAAATGAATAGGTGAAACTAGAGCCTAACACTTGTATGTTTGAGTTGGTGTGAGGTTTCAGGGTGTATAATGTTGTCCCGAGCTATGGTTGAGGGGTTAAACGTCAATGTATGACTCCCCAAGTACCGCCCTAGGGGTCCTTGAGGAGGACCCTTAGCCTAACCCCCAAGACCCCAAGGAAACTTGAATGTTGCCAAAATGAGGGTGACCTACGGATGGGGTCCACGTCCCGTAGGTTCAACCACACCCTGTGGATGGCCTCCATAGGTCAAGGCCCCAAGTGTCCACTCTCTGACCCAGACTACGGATAGCTAGGATGGCTCGTGGTCCCACACACGATCCATGGGTGGTGGTCGTGAGTACCACCTGTAAAAGCTGTCTTGGTTCGGCTTAAGCAAGGGTGGTTTGGTAATTTTTTTTTAAGTTTAGTTTAGTTAATGGACGGTTATTTTAGGTTCATTAAGATATTTTAAGGGGTTTTTATGTATTAAAACATATTTTCAACGCATTATTTTGAATCACCCCAAAGTTAGAAACCTTTCTTCTTCAAATGTTCTCTTTCTACAAACCTCCATTGGAGGTGAAGGATTCAAGCTTCCAAGGTCAAGACTTCAAGTTTTTCAAGGGATTTTTGTGGGATTCTTCCATAAAAGGTATGGTAGTCTTCATCCTTGACTTAGTTTCTTTCAAGGAGCCAATTTCAAATGTGATTTCAAGTCTCCAATGTTTTCCCCAAAACCCTAGTTTTTAATCTATGCATGGGTTCGATTCCAAACATTTTTCAAAGGGTTTATTGCATTGAATTATGAATGAATTGTGGATTTAAAGGTGAATTAAGATAATTTCTTCCTTGAACCCATATTTTCCCCCAAATTCCTAAATTGTGGTTTGTGACTGGGAATTGATTGATCATGGAAGTATGTTGATTTGTTTATGTTTATATTAGATTAATGATTGAATCATGTCAATTTCCTCATATATTGTAGTATCTTAGATTTATGGGTTGATGTTGGTTCATAGCCTTGAAAGGCAAGTTCATCAAGGATTTATGAATGACTATGATGTGAGGTATGTATGTGTGATATCAATGAAAGTGTCATAATCATGTTTAGAATGAAATAGTGTTATAATTGAAAGAATATTCTCAATTAACACTCATGAATGATGAAGATAGAATGTGAAGGGTTTTCTTCTATATGATGTATATCTTGAATTGGTAGGCATATGCATCCTTTTTCTTGAATGAATGAAAGTAATGTGAATATTGTTTCTTGAATTGGTAGGCTAAGGCATCCTTTTATTGTTTTGATGAATGAGATATTGAATGAAGTATCTTGAGTTGGTAGGCTTGGGCATCCTCTCTTGTGAAATGAATGTGTAATGACTTAATGATCATGGAATTGATGGACCTAATGTTGGTTAGCCCTTTCATAAATGACTAATGAATGCAATGATAACCTAGAATCGGTAGACCTAATGTTGGTATCCCCTTTCTAAATGAATGATGATGTATTCTAGGCTATGACATGAACCGATAGACCTAATGTTGGTAGCCTTTCATAGTGATTCTAGAAACTAATGTGATGATAAACCTTGAAGTGGTAGACCTAATGTTGGTGGCCCTTTCTTGAGTGAAATGATGAACCTTGAAGTGGTAGACCTAATGTTGGTAGCCCTTTCTTGAGTGAAATGATGAACCTTGAAGTGGTAGACCTAATGGTGGTGGCCCTTTCATGGAAAGTCAATGAGATATCCTTAATGTACCTTGAATCGGTAGACCTAATGGTGGTGGCCCTTTCTTGTGTAATGTATCTTGGGTCGGTAGGCCTAATGTTGGTGGCCCTCTGAAGTACAATAATGTTAATGAAAATGAACTACTCTATAGGAATGGAGGCTAAGCACAGAGAGGATATGGTTAGATGGAAGTTCTCTCTACGTTAGGCCGGATTTCAATGAACATCTTTCATATCCAATAACTATGTGCCCACATAGGTCCTAGCTAGTGGATTCACTTAAGCTAAATGTTACCAGTCTTACCATAGGCAAGTAGACCACCTCTTTATGGTGTGGGGCTTTATGACACTAGATTCCATGTCTAGATCACATGGTCTATGTCGGTTAAACACTTATTCCCATCATATGAGATGTGGATTATGGTTTCTTGAGGTGTTCTATGAAGTGTGGGTAGTAGTATGGGATGCCATCCATGCATTGCACGAGTAGGCTTTGATAGGGCTATAGTGAGTTCTCTAATGTCTTCATGACTAATGAATGAAAGTGCTCTTAATGAAGCTAATGAAGAATGTTAACTTAAATGTCTAAATGTAATGATGCATGTTATACTTGTATTGTATTATGAGTTACTTCCTTGTTGTATGAGTATTCTGTAAAGATGGAAAGGATGAATGGTAAGTTCACTTTCATTGGCCTTAATATGGTATCTAGTGTGAATAGTGTTATAGGACACTACTCATACATTGCACAAGGTATGGCTTGGGGTTACTTGAGGTGAAACCTTAATGTAATGAAATGTCATGTATGTTGATTGTGCTCAAATGTGAAGAAATAACTTCTATGTTGGTTATGATTGTATACTCTGCCTCTTATTCTTATGTTCATGAAGTTTTCTCAAATTGGCATATATCATGACTTTCAAACAAAATGTTCGTTTTCAGAATGTTTTTGTATAGCTATAATACTTAGTACTTAATTGTGCTAACCCATATTTCTTCATGTTTTACTACAAGTATAGGTTCCAGCAAGTAAGTTGCTTTCTCTCTAGTTGAAGCTTGGACTTGAGATTCTCCAAGACTAAGTGGTATTCCTCATAGATCGAAGACAAGTACTTGAAGTTTCATTTTCTTTCATATAAAAGACTATTGTTAGACTTTTCGATTGTAAAAGGTTGTTACCCTACTTTTGTTTCGGATTTTGCTTTTAGATGGCCATGTGAGACAATAGACTTCCACTGTGTTTCAAGTGTTTTGAAAGATTATTTTGATTGTATGGTTTTAAAGAAAGTTTTAAATTCTGTACCATTTTTCTTATATTGAATGTTATGAGGCTTGTATGAGACTTTTTGGAATCTTGTACGCTCTGCCGCATCCAGGGTCTAGAATTGGGTCTTGACACTAACATTAAAGAAACCCTAAGTCTAGATAATATTAAGGGGATCAACATTCTAACTGAAATCTAGGGACCTAATGGGTGAAAGGAACCCACTCGTGAAATCCTACATACCTGGTGACGAATTCCACAGAGAAATCTTTTGATTTCGGGGCTGCAACTGATGGAACCTTTTTGCATTCTTGAACTAGGGTTCAGTTGCCTCTTTCTTCTCCCTACACTCTAAGTTTCTATGTTTTGAAGAATAATTTGACTTAGGTAAGTTCTAGTTATATTTCTAGGCTAAAACTGACCAAAACCATGTAGCTTAGGGTATAAACGACGTAGTTTAGGGGTCCAATGCATAATAAAAAGACGAAAAGATCCCTGACTTAAAAGTTGTCGGGGTCACAAATGGACAGGACTAACGGACCATCGATTGATTGACGGTCTATGCTGGTCAACCGCTAGTCGCGACTGGGGGCTAGATTTTGAGGGTCCGACCTACGACCCTGGATCACGGACCGTGGTTCGACCTATGGTCCGTAGGTCCTGGCGTGGCTTGACTGTTATCTAATTTTTCTCAGGAGGGTCGCAAGTGCGAACCATGGACTGTGGGTCCTTCTACGGTCCATGGATGGTACCCGTGGGTACCACCTGCAACACCTGCAAACTACAATCTGGTCTGTTCTAGTATATGGGGTGTTGCATTATCTCCCCCTTGGGAACATTCATCCTCGAATGAACACTAAACTAGCTGAAATGAAAGGAAAGAGTTGCAAACCAATCACTAATTATATGAAAATGATTTCTGACTGAACTAAGTTCCACTAACATGCAAATACCCTGAAAGTGCAAGTACAAACAGAAGGAACAAAATGCTAAGACTAAGTTTATGCATGAATGACTGAAAAACTGAAGAGGAACTGTTACATCAAGCTGGAATGGAATGGGAAGGAAAGAGATAAGGATACTTGGCCTTCATGGCTGCTTTTGCTTCCGAAGTGGCTCCCTCTCTGGACTGACTCCTCCACAAAACCTTGACTGAAGCAACTTCTTTGTTTCTCAACCATCTAACCTGAAAATCAAGGATTTCAACTGGTATATCTTCATATAAGTGTGACTATCCCTCACAACCACACTTTCTAAAGGGACAATAGACGCTGGGTCACCTACACACTTCTTCAATAATGAAATATAGAAAACTGGATGCACTGCTACTAGGTTTGTTGGCAACTCTAACTAATAAGACAGTTTACCAATCTTTTTCAAGATCTTGTAAGGGCCTCCACATCTAGGACTAATCTTTCCTTTATTGCCAAATCTCATCACTCCTTTCATAGGTGACACTTTCAAGAAAACCCAATCATCAACTTTGAACTCTAGTTCCCTTCTCCTTACATCTGTATAAGACTTCAGCGACTCTGGGCTATTTTAATTCTATTCTTGATGAGTTGCACTTTCTCCATAGCATCATGAACTGAATCAGGTCCTATCGAAGCTTCTTCACCTCTTAAAACCAACCAACTGGGGATCTACATCTACGCCCATACAACGCCTCATAAGAGGCCATCTAAATGCTGGAATGATAACTATTATTGTACGTGAACTCTATAAAAGGAAGGTGATCATCCCAACTACCCTTGAAATCGATCACAAAAGCTCTCAACATGTCCTCTAAGGTCTATATGGTACGCTCTGCCTGACCATCCATATGTGGATGAAACGTTGTGCTAAGGTTAGCCTGAGTACCAAGTCCTTTCTAAAATGACTTCCAAAAATGAGAGGTAAACTGAGGACCTCTATCTGAAATGACAGACAAAGGAACCCCATGCAACCTAACTATCTTATTAATGTAAAGCTTGTTGTAGTCCTCCGCTGAATTTGTAGTCTTGACCGCCAAAATACATGAAAACTTAGTAACTCTATCAACTATCACCCAAATGGAGTCATCCTGTCTGTGAGTACGAGCTAAACCTGTGATGAAGTCCACGATCACTTTCCACTTCCAAGTAGGAATGTTGATATCTTGAGTCATACCTCCTGGTTTCTGATATTCTACTTTCACTTGCTGGCAATTGGGGCAGTTGGCCACAAAATCTGCTATATCCATTTTCATACCATTCTACCAATAGACTTCCTGCAGATCACGATACATATTAGTGGCTCTTAGATGAATAGAATATCTGGAGTTATAGGCTTCTGCAAGAATATGCTATCTCAACTCACCCACCTTAGGAACACATAATCAACCCTAATAGCGAAGCATACCATCTTCCCCTTGGGAGAAGAACTCAACCCTCTGTTGATGGATTGCACCTTTTAGTTCAAGAAATATCGAATCATTGTCTTGTTTTTCCTTAACCTCCACTACCAAAGAAGATGCTGGCCCATTCTGAACTATTACACCACCATCTGATACGCCTATAAGATGAACTCCTAGGCAAGCAAGTCTGTGAACATCTTTTACTAGTTCCTTTATTTCTTCCTCAACATGAGCTACACTGCCTATAGATAGTCTACTAAGAGCATTTGCTACTACATTTTCCTTAGCAGGATGGTAATGCACACTCATATTATAGTCTTTGAGGAACTCAAGCCATTTCCTTTAGTGAAGATTCAACCCTTTCTAGGTGAACAAATATTGAAGGCTCTTATGGTCTGTGAACACATCTACGTGAACACCATATAAGTAATGTCCCCAAATCGTAAGTGCAAACACCACTGCTGCAAGCTCGAGGTCATGAGTTAGATTGTTCTTCTCATGCACCTTAAGCTTTCTAGAAGTATAAGCTATAACCTTACCTCGCTACATCAACACACAACTTAGGCTGACTCTAGATGCATCAGAATAGACAACATAACCATCTGAACTCTCTGGTAAAGTCAAAACAGGAGCTGTAGTCAACCTAGATTTTAGTTCTGCAAAGCTTTCCTCACAATCATCTGACCACTAAAATTTGACCTTTTTCTAAGTCAACTTAGTCAATGGAGAGGTTATGGATGAAAACCCTTCCACGAACCTTCTGTAATAACTTGCTAGACCCAAGAAACTCTTGATATCTGTAGGAGAGGTAGGTCTCAGCAATAATTTCACTACTTCTATCTTCTGAGAATCAACTCGAATCCCTTCGCTAGACACAATATGCCTAAGGAAAGCAACTGCTTGCAACCAAAACTCACATTTTCTAAACTTAGCAAATAACTGGCAATCTTTGAGAGTTTGCAGAACAACCCTCAAATGATTTCTATGTTCTTCCTCATTCTTAGAATAAATGAGGATATCATCGATAAAGACGATAACGAACAAGTCCAAATACTACTTGAACACTCTGTTCATCAAATCCATGAAAGCTACAGGAGCATTAGTTAGTCCAAATGACATAACTACAAATTTATAACGACTAAACAGAGTTCTGAAGGTTATTTTTGGAATGTCACTATCTCTGACCTTAAGCTGATGATAACTCGATCTCGGATCTATCTTTGAGAAATGACTAGAACCCTGAAGTTGGTCAAACAAGTCATCAATCCTGGGGATGGGATAATTATTCTTGATTGTGACCTTGTTCAACTCCCTATAGTCAATGCACATTATGAGTGAACCATCTTTCTTTTTTGCAAAGAATACTGGTACACCCCATGGGGAAATACTAGGTCTAATGAAGCCCTTATCTAGAATGTCTTTCAACTGCTCTTTCAATTCCTTAAGCTGTGCAGGAGCCATTTTGTAAGGAGGAATAGAAATAGGCTAGGTATCTAAAAGGAAAGGGAGGAACTCCGGGAAGATCTTCTAGAAACTCATTGACTACGGGAATTGACTCAAGAGTTTTCATTTCAGAGTTTGAATCCTTAACATGAACTAGAAGATATAGATAACACTTATAAATCATCTTTATGGCCTTAAGGTAAGAAATTAACCGACTTATACGCGCTAAGCTACTACCCTTCTATTCTAGGATTGGTTCGTTTGGAAACTTAAAACGAACAATCCTAGTTCTACAATCGACTGAGGCATAACATGAATGTAACCAATCTATTCCTAGAATGACGTCGAAGTCTACCATTTATAACTCTACAAGATTTGCTGAGGTGACTTTCTGGAAGACTGTGATAAGGCAATTTCTATATAACCATCTAGTTATAAATGGGTCACGGACTAGAGTAGAGACTGAGAAGGGTTTTGAAATAAATTTTGGACTAACATCGAATTTGACTGCTATATAAGGAGTTACAAAGGAAAGAGTAGCCCCTTGATCTAACAATGCATAAACATCTAAGTCAAAGACTCGTAACGTAACAATGACCACATCAGGAGAATTTTCCTGATCCTGGCGAGCCTGGAGGGCATACAACCTACTTTGGTGCTGACCGCCACCTGTACCAGATGAGTTACCCTGCTGTGTCGGGCGACCTGTTGGTGTGCTGAAGTTTTGGATTGAGCTCTACCATTGTTACCTCCTTAACCCTGCTTAGAAGGACAATCTTTCAACTTGTGACTAGACTGAACACACCCAAAGCAACCTTCCTTTCTTGCAAGATACTCGCCCTGATGGTTCTTACCATATTTAGGACAAGTTGGGTAGGTTTGGGTGCCTGAAATACTACCTTGAGACTTGGAGCCTGATGCCCTACCTTTCTAATCATTTCAGAACTTGGAGGATGGAACACTAGTTGATGAATGTGCTGGAGTTTACGACTTCTACTGAAATTGCAAGCGATTACCACCACCCGATTGCTGTTGAGAATAGTAATAATTGTCGGTCCTAGCCTTCTTATTCTCCTTGGCCTATTCCCTAAGCTTATCACCCTCAACTTGTTGAGCATAAGTTATGAGCCTAGATATGTTCATATCTTCAAGTAATATGGCATTTCTACACTTTGTTTTCACAAGACTGGATACCCCATACATGAACTTATTTATTTGAGCCCTGGAATCGGCCACCATGTGAAGAGCATACCTAGAGAGTTGGGTGAACTTAAGTCCATACTCTTTGACCATCATAGAACCCTGCCTCAAATTCATAAACTCTTAAGCTTTGCCTCCCTCAACTCTCTTGGGAAGAACCTGTCTAGAAAGGTCTCACTAAAGCATTCCCAAGTAATATGAGTTGCATCTGTACCCCTGTTCTCTTTCCATTGAGTATACCAGATATGAGCTACATCCTTAAGTTGGTAAGATGTCAACTCAACCCGATCATTCCCAGTTATGTACATCACTCCAAAGATCTTCTTAACCTTATCGATGAAGTTTCAGGCATCCTCACCACAATGCATTCCTAAGAACTCAGGTGGATTCATCCTAACAAAATCACGAACTGTAGCTGTAGCTGACCTAATATTAGCATTTGTGGGAACTAGAGCCTACTGATTGTTCTAGTTGGTCATACTCTAAGCCAACAACTGGATAACATTCAAAAATTTAGCATTTGAAACTTCTTGGGACTGGAGGACCTGCATTAGCATTGCATGGATTATCATTTCTGGGGATAGCTCTACAAGGAGGCATGATCTGAAAATAGAAAATGACGAGTCAGAATGAGGAACGAGATCATACCTTATGCATGATAAGAGTAGAAAAGAAAGTGAAGTTTTCCTAAAACACTTTGTAGCCTCCCTCTCAATAGATGTGGTGCACTACACACCCATTAAAATGACTCTACTTAGAGTGGCATATCAGACATCCTATGACTCTTAAACCTAGTGCTCTGATACTAAGTTTGTCACACCTCGAGGCTACCCCCTAGATGCAATATGAGACCTAGGATCATGAGTGACCCCAAGCTAACCCTACTGGCATAATCATAAGCATTTTAAAGATAAACTGAAATGATACTAACTAAGTGGAAGTTAAATCATGAAATAACTGAAATGATGGGAATACCTAATACTGTCTGTATAAAGAGAAACTATGAGTTTTAAAAAACAACTGAAGTATCAAACTCGAATCTAAAGTTGAATCTAACTATGTCTTAAATAAAGCCTCTATAGACTATAAATGCTAGGACATGCCCCAGCTAGATGTACAAAAACAGAAACTAAAGCTACAAGCGATAAAGATAGTCATGTCACTAGTCCTCGAAGAATGAGGACTCACCATTGATGCTGCTGAACTAAAGATCGGGAACCGATCTATGCATGATCTGACTGTTGTGGACATAAACCTACATCACGAGAAGATGTAGCTTAGATTATGGTTCATACTTGAAAGGTACTGAGCACGTAGGGTAGAGTAAGACTGAACAATAACATAACTGAATTAAAGCATATATCTGAGCAATTACATGAGATAAATATGATTCCAACTGAGAATACTGAACATGAAAAACTGAATGTAATGACCAAGTTTATGACATATTGAGACTTATTTCTGAACTATAGTGATAACTTGGTCAATGCAATAGAATCTGACTGAACTGTAAGGGAGCTACTAATAACCGACATAAAACCACATGAGCTAAATATGGAGTCCGATGTATATTCCCCATGGAGAGGACCCAATATACCCTGCCAATTGTATAGAGGCATGCTGGCGTGATCCCTAAAATGATGCCCACAGAGGGGACTTACAACCTACGGGGTACGTAGTTCTGGGACTTTAGGGTGACTAACTCTAGTTCATTCGGTATAAGCTTCCCATATGATTAAGTAATTAACACTTTATGACTATAATGATGTAATATTGGATAGCTCAAAACAAACATGCAAACTGAGAATGTAACATTAATAGACTGATAATAATGCATTCGAAAACTGAGGCATGTTTGTATGTAACTGAATTAACTGACCTAGCATGTGTAATTCATGAACTAAAGGAACTACATAGTTAGGTATCTAAGTTTATGCATGAATCTGGGTAAAATAGTAATATAATGTGATAATATGATTTGGATCATTCTAATAGCTAAACAACCCAAAGTCTAGATAATATTAAGGGGATCAAGATTCTGACTGAAATCTAGGGACCTAATGGCTAAAAGGAACCAACTAGTAAAATTCCACATACCTGGTGACGAATTCTATTGAGAAATCTTTTGATTTTAGGGCTGGAACTGATGGAACCTTGCTGCGTTCTTGAACTAGGGTACAATGGCCTCTTTCTTCTCTCTATGCTCTAAGTTTCTAAGTTTTGATGAATGATTTAGGTAAGTTCTTGTTATCTTTCTTGGCTAAAACTGACCAAAACCACGTAATTTAGGGTTTAAATGACGTAGTTTAGGGGTCCAACGCATAAGGAAAAGACCAAAAGACCCCTGACTTAAAAGCTATTGGGGTCACTGAAGGATGGGAGCGATGGATTATTGATTGACTAATGGTCCGTGTTGGTCAACTGTCAGTTGCGACTAGGGGATAGATTCTGAGGGTCTGACCTATGGCCTTGGACCACGGACTATGGTTTGACCTTCGGTCCATAGGTCCTGGCGTGGCCTGACCCTTAGCCAATTTTTCTGAGGCTTCTATGAGGAGGGTCGCAGATGCGAACCACGGACCTGCAGGATGGACCGTGGGTCCTTCTATGGTCCATGGATGGTACCCGTGGGCTCCAGTTGCAACACCTGAAAAATACAATCTGATCTGTTCTAGTATACGGGGTGTTACAGTTGAAAGGATTGCTCATCTAAAATGAATCTAGACTAAAATGCTTAATGAATGATGAGGCTAGAGGCGATTACCCTTGACTTCCATATGTAAGGATATGAGTTGATTTCCCATACTTCTTAGAATTGAAGAAGAGGTGAGTCCCCACATTCTTACTATGATGAATGGACATGGAGGCGAGTACCAATGATCCTTATGAAATGATGTGGAGGCTAGTACCCGTGTCATATGATGTGATTGTGGAGGCGAGTACCCGCAATCTAAAAGTAAGTAAGGTAAGAGGAGAATACCCATTAGCCTTTATGAACTAGGTGTTGAGGAGAATCCCCATGTCCTTAAAATTAAGTATGACTAATGTGATTATATTATGAAGTTTTTTTTCTTGGAGTGTTGCTAGATATGCCTTCCATAATGTAAGCTTGACTAGAGGCGGATGACCTAAGTCTTGAAAATTGTTAAGTAAGGTTAATTAAGGTTACTCAAGGGAGTATTCCTCTTACATTATGATGCTTATTATGTATTGAATATGTTTATGCCTTATGTATTATGTTGACTAATTCTTATGTTATGTTATATATGCTAGCCATCATATTTAGTACTTGATTGTACTAACGCGTACTCTTGCCTACATTCTTATATATCAAATGTAGGGTCACACACTTATGGCTAGGTTCTTAGTAAGCAAGGAAGTGAAGCTTTGGTGAGTCCTCATTGTGCCCGAGGATTGGATCACCCTATCTCTTTTATGTCTTTCTTTTCTTGTTGGACTATTTATGGGTTGTGTCCTAAGATTTATCTTCTTCTTTTAGATGGTTTGAGACAATGTTATTACACTTCCGCTCATTTTATCAAATACTTTGATTATATTAAAAAGTTTTAAATTTCTGCACCTTTTTTATTACTTCATGTTATGATATGCTAAGTGGCTTGTATGAGGCCTATCGGGTTGTTATACACCTTGTTACATCTAGGGGGTACCCCTTGCTCGTGACAAAAGAGGAGAAGAGTATCTATCAAATTTTGTATCTGAAGTCACAACCTGCTTACCCTTACTTTTTGTCATACTTTGAAAAGCAGAATCCTTCCCACATTGAATCTGTGAAGGTTAGCTCAAATCCAAATCAAATGAAATCATAGTTAAAAAATATTTTGTGGCTTACCTAATGGGGCGGTGGTTCACCTAAAAGGTTAGGTGAGCTCAAGAGAGCTCACCGAACTAGACAATGCATAATTTCAAAGAACTAAATCATGATGGGCAGAGACTATTCCAACTCAGCGATTTGCCGTATTGGTGACGATGGGCTAAGACAAGTCTGCCAAAATAAATAGTACATAATGAAAAGAAACATGGATAAAGGGCAATGTCCACTGCCACTTGGCAATACATCGAGTACGTTTTGGTGGACTAAGACTTGTTCACCAAATAGAACAGTACCCAGGCTACATATTCAACCAAGGAAGGTGAACTAGGTCTTACTCAACGATTCACCTAATTTCCTTTGGAAGCTAAGACAAGCTCACCGAACAGACAACGTTTAACCCAATGCCTATTTTTTAAACTTTAACCACAATACGCAACATTACTAGTTCTGAATCAACTTTACAATCTTCCTACTTGCTTTTCTACCCATGAGTACTTAGATTTCCCCCAAATATCACAAAGTATTTCTCAAATTGATGATTTTCCCTTAATAGAGTCATCACTCCATCTATCATTTGGAAAAATCATGTAATTGGGTCTACATTGGGCTAATCAGACTTCACCCATAAACAATTGAATCAAGACCCATCAAATATGATATCTAAATTTCAACAATTAACCAACATAATCAAATTTTGTGAGTTTAGACATAGGTTCAAACATCTAAGTCATGGGAATAGTTAAATAACAACAATGCAGAGCTACCCAATTAAATTAACTAGCAACAAACATCAAATGGCCTTAAGCCCATACATATAAGCAACAATGATAAGATAGAAGTCGAAAACCAGACTAGACAAGAAGTAAACAGTTGCAAAAGAAGAAGTTTAGCATTTGGGTAGACTAGTCACCCAATAAAACACACTCCAAGTACTTGAAAATCACACAAAAGGATACTCACACACTGAAATATGATATTGGAAGTGAGGGGAAGAAAAGGATCTCAAAAATAGCAAAGGGTTTCTTTTTGAAAATGAAAAGACCCTTCGCCTTTTTATACTGGGCATGTTTGGCGTCCACAACTAACATCACCGAGTGTGTTCGGCGGATTGTCGAATGGAGAAAAACCTTGCAGAAGAGGGCACACATATACAAAATCTAAAGGTTAATTTGGTAAACTAGAGAGAGTATGCATAATGTACTTGGGCGGATCACAGTTTGGAGCTTTGATTTCCTAAGTTGACAGTACGTTTTTTCACATTTTCCAGCTCAAAAGGCTTGGAAAAAAACGACTCCACACAATTCTTTCAATGGATCATCATTATTGTTCTAGCATTGCATATTTTGTACTTGCCAATATTTTGACTTTATTTTAACCTGCACTCACAACACACGTTGTTGAAAAGAAGCACCTTATTTAATGTTGTGGCACAACATAGTTCTCAATTGCTTAGAATTGATTTTTGGGGTTAGGTATGGTATCATTAGACAATATTCCTTTTAACCTTGGATTGAGATGGGTGGAGATTTGTCACATTTGAGTCTCCAACTACTTGAAAGATATCGATTGAGAGGTCAGCATTTTAGATAAAATGGAGAAGTCCCTTTTCAAATCTATCAACACTTTGTTGGATCTTTCAACCTTATTGAAGATCCTTGTAAGCATTTCCTTGGTTCGATTTCCTTCCAGACCAGCTAGGTCCTTTGGTCGAGGATGGTCATGTGGTGGAACATACCTATCTTTTTCAGCCTCCTTATAGCTCAAATTTCCACCTCTCGAATCTTTCCAACTACTATCTCTTTCATTTATCCAAACATGGTTCCCACCTTGTCTTTTTGGTTTTTTTGGGTTAGAACCCCCCCCCCCTCCAAATATTGAACTTTCTTATTGTATATTGCCTCAAATTTGGCATCCTTCAGGCACGCCCATTATTTGTTCCAACTGCATTCACTGATTTTAACCCACCTCTCATAACATGTTTTGACAACAAATCGATTTGAGTCATCATTTAAGCTATGATTTAATCTCACATATTCTCTTACTCAATTTGTTCTTTACTCATGCTCAATTGCAAAGAAGAAACTTGGTATGTCATGCTCGGTACACATTGTTCATGTCATCTAGCAACAACAATGCTACTTCATATGGTTATCGCATCAACCTACCTTGGGGAAGTTTGTCAGCCACACCTTTGTTGATTGAATAAGGCTACAATAGAAGTATTACAACATTATATGGTCTAGAATACGATGTGTTGGAGATTGCAAGAGTAATTTATGAAATCGTAACTATGTATCATATAGAGGTTCCCCTCCAATTCTTTTGAAATTTTGGATTTGGTTCCTAAGTTTAACCATCTTTGAGGGGGGGGGGGTTACAGAATCATTTGGCAATTCCGCCAACCATCTACTAGCTTTATTCGTCAAAGAGAACTAGAATAACCTCAACCTTATAGACTCTTGAGAGATAGTTTTGAACACATACGACCAACAGGCATCCAAAAAATTACTAAAGTTTTCATAGGTTCTATATGAGATAAACCCCCAAACATTCCTCTTAATTAGAGAAACTGCAGCATTGTTTCGGTTACATGAAAAACTGCCCTACCAACTATGGAAGGTAACCGGATGGCTCCCGTGATTTGAATGACTACCATGTGCATGTTATTCAAATCACTCATGTTATATTTTTCACCGTAGTGCTTATCATTGTCACTATTGTCGTCACTCATGTTTTAAACCTAGAAATAAGCAAATAACAACACCAAGGAACAGTCTACTACAACTAAAAAAAATTACAAACTAATTTCTAAAATGAAATTCTAAGTCATCATTCCTAGCAACAGTGCTATTATTTTAACCCACAAAATACTCTTCAAAATCAATTAAAAGAGAAAACGATCGTCGTCACTAAAAATACCCAACTATGAGTCGAGGTCGAATTCCATAGAGAATGATATAGTGCATAAATTCTATCAAGAAATTTGAAATATATCAATTCATTGAATTGTAGTAATAAGAACAAATGGGTTGATGATTCCACCAAATTTTAGAAAGGGTTTAGTTATTAACGGTCACATTTAAACTAAAATTTTTGAAAATACAATGACTAACCAGAAATCTCGGGATGCGGGGATTTTAAATCAAGATCACATAAGGGTAATCATGTTCCTCTACATTGATGAACATTCGTAGATAGGCGAGGTCATCATTAATGACACTAATCTTCTTTGGATCTCAATAACATCGGTTCATAGAATCTCCTTTTGGTCTCATATATGTGCATAACTAAACTACCCAATACCTTACTTTATTCTCTGTTTTGATGCAGAAATAGGGCAAATAGATCTGACCTATAATCTGTATTTTCAAAAAGATTACAGACATCAAACCTAAAGTGCACCTCCCAAGGCAACGAGAGGAGTACAAATAAGGATAGCCTATGCCAAAGGTGTTTCTCAATGAATATCTCTCTGATTTGGAACATAAGGTCCGTTAACACTTAATAGGCCTTTGAAAGAATAGCTCTATTACAAAAAAATTTTCAATTATATTGCCTTGAGAGAGCCTTTTCAACATGTTAGACACATAGATATATATAGGCTATGGTTAAATATGGGTACTGCATGGCATAATGTAAATGGTAAAATCTGGTTATTTGTGGAGGCTGGATATCAAGTTAAAATACAAAGAGACACTGAACAACTACTTGCATGTAAGCTAAATAATGTGGATAGTGGACAGGAGATGGTAATTACTATAATTTATGCCAACAGAGAAAGAAATGAGAGAATATAGTTATGGGAGGATTTATATAATATTTCTAATCATATAACTCTACCATGGCTAATAGGAGGAGATTCCAATGTGATTACTAATGACATAGAAAAATTCAGGGGACTTCCAGTTCAATTTATAGAAACAGAAGATTTCAGACATTGTATTGACATGTGTCAAGTGGTAGATATGGAATTCACTGGAAGTATGTACACCTGGTGGAATGGGATATCTGATGAAGCCTTATTTTTTAAAAGATTGGGTAGATGCCTTGGAAATCAAGCAATTCAAAATTTATTCCCTAACCTAGAGGTTGAACATCTTATTAAACAAGGCTCAAACCACTTGTCGTTGATGATCAACCTAAAAGAAGACATCAGATCCATTAAGAAGTCTTTTAGACTTCTTAACTTCTGAGCGGAGCATGGGACTTTTCAGGAGATAGTGAGAACCAATTGGAAGGATTCGTACAATTCAGATTGTTTCTTTAACTTTCATAACAAGTTCAAAAAGGCGGGGAAAGCATTTTCTAAATGGAGCAAGGAAACATATGGTGATATATTCAAGCAAATAACTACTCTGGATGAAGTGGTTTAGGTACATAAACAAGAGTTTGAGCAACATCCTTCGAGCAGAAATAGAGAAAGACTACAAAGAGTGCAGGCTGAATTGTTTAAATTTTCTACTGTGGAAGAAAAGTTTTGGAGGCAAAAGGCAGGAATGCAGTGGTTCAAAGATGGGCACAGAAACACTAAGGGGTCGTTTGGTAGAGTCTATAAGGAAATATAATGCATGCATTAGGTGTGTGTATTAGTAATACTTTATTTGATACACTTTTTCATGCCATGTTTAACTAATGCAAGCATTATTTATACACTCTATTGTGTATTAAGTTATGTATTACTAATACCAAGGAATTCTAGATATTAGTAATACATAGAATTTTAACACTTGCATTAGATTAAATAATTACAAAACTACCCTTAAAGTCTTTTCATTTTCTTTGTTGTCATAAGTTTTCATTTTTATTTTGATTTTCTTTTCAGTGTCTTTTAATTTGTTGGTGTTTTAATAGGCTTTATGGCCTCTTAAGTATCTTTCTTTTTTTTTAAATTAATTTCAATATAATTTAATCAAATAGTTTACTATTGTGACGATGAATTTGATAAAAAAAAAATTACTTGCGAACTTTTCACAAAAAAAAATTTGACGCAATAGCACAACTATTTAATATTATTTTTGAGAAAAAGAAGAAGAAAAGTTAATGAAGTTTTAGCAAAGAGATATTTTTTGATCTTTTAGCAAAGAACTTTGTTGCAAAGGAAGTGTACAAATAAACAAAGTGTGAAGGGTATTTTTGTAAAAATATATTATTTAATTGAAATTATGCAAGATTTGTTATTTCTAATACATCAAACCAAATAATGTATAAGAAATAATGCTTGCATAATTAATGTAGACATTACTAATGCAATAACTACTAATGCAAGCATTACTAATGCACCCTATTTTGCATTGTTCTGACACACTCTACCAAATGACCCCTAAATAATTTCATGCACATGTTAATGGCAAAAGGAGGAAACTACAGCTAAACAGGATCCAAAATCACAGAGGATGCTGGCTAGACACAGAAGTAGAAATCGCATAGTAGGCAATTAAATTTTTCACTGAGTAGTTTAGTGAAAAAAAAATTCAAACAGATTTTAGCATTCTAGAGAATATACCAAGAATGATTACGGAGGAGCATAATCAGAACCTCAATGTAATACCTGAAGAAGATGAAGTGAAAAAGGCAGTGTTTGGTTTAAATGCTGAAAGTGCAAGAGGACCAAATGGTTTCACAGGAAAATTCTTTCAAGAATGTTGAGAGATTATTGGTAAAGACCTAGTGAAGATGGTGAGAGACCTTTTCTACGGACATGAATTGTCAAGGTATATCACTTGTACTAATCTAGTATTATTGCCAAAAAAGAAAGAGATAACCACATTTTCATATTTAAGGCCAATCAACTTGAGTAATTTTACTAGCAAGGTTTTCTTTAAAATAATTCATGAGAGGATGGTGGACCTTCTCCCTAATATTATCTCACCTCAGCAATCTGTATTTGTGAAAGGAAGAAATATTGTTGAAAACATATTACTAGTGCAGGAGATAATACATGATATAAGAATAAGGGGAAAGCCTGCCAACCAAGTAATCAAACTAGACATGGCAAAAACGATTGGCCAACCTCTAACATATTACTAAAGTGCTAAGAAACATATTACTAAAGTGCTAAGAAAGATGGGGTTTGGAGAAGTCCTTATTGACATGATCGATAGAATTATCTCTAACAATTGGTACTCTATACTAATAAATGGCCAACCTCAAGGTTTCTTCAAATCAACCAGAGAAGTAAAGCAGGGAGACCCCTTGTCCCCCACTTTGTTTATTTTGGCTGCAGAATGCCTTTCCAGGACAATCAACTCATTATACAAAAATGATAGGTTGAAAGAGTATGGAATGCCTAAGTGGAGTCTATCTATTAATCATTTGGCATACATAGATGATATCATCATTGTTACTACAACAAATGAACAATCAATAAGGTTGATTATAAATACATTGATAGGTTATGAAAAAGTGAGTGGGCAAAAGATCAATGAAGGAAAAAGTGTTGTGTACATCCATGATAAAGTTCATCAAAATACTTATGACTTAGTTTACAGGATGACTCAGATTCCACAAAAAGAATTCCCAATCACTTATTTAAATGTGCCTATGTATTATGGGAGAAGAAGGTTACTACACTATAAAGAGTTGATAGATAAGATAGAGAACATCCTAAGCTCCAGGACTAGAAAAATATTATTCATTGGAGGGAAGACAGCTCTGAAAAACATGTTTTACAAAGTATGCCCATACACCTCCTATCTACTTGTGACCCTCCAAAAGGAGTACTGGCTCAAATCCATAGGCTCTTTGCTAAATTCTTTTAGAGCAATTCAGTAGGAAGCTAAAGCAAACATTGGATAATGTGGACAACATTATGCCATCCAATGGAGGAGGGTGCACTGGGTTTTAGAAGCTTATAAGACATATCTAATGCCCTCTTTGCCAAATTATGTTGGAATATGAGGACAAAACAATCGTTATAAAGATCATTTATGAGTAACAAGAATCTAAAGAAATGGCATGCCAGTTTTGCACAAAGTAAGGCAGGAACATATGTATGGAAAAAGATGATCAAATGTAGGGATGAAATATAACATGAAATTTGGTGGAAGGTACAACAAGGAGACTCGTACTTCTGGCAGAATAATTGGACAAGACTGGGAGCCCTTTACCACATTACCCTATCTAATTTTGAGTGTGATTCATCAATAATACTAGTCAAGGAGGTAGCAGAGGATGGACAATGGAATGAAGAACTACATAGAACAATTCTACCTGAAGAGTTGGCTAATTACATTATTGAAAATATAGAGCCACCAGTTGATCATAAGCAGACAGATAGGCCAATCTGGAAACTAGACCCAAGAGGAAAGTTTACTATTAGGACCCAGGGGAACCCCCTAGATGTAACAAGGTACAAAGAACCCTGAAAGGGCTCTATGTAAGCCACCTAGCATATCATAACATAATCATAGAATAATAAAGAGTAAAAACACATTTTCAAGTCTAAAATTTTCATAAAAGAAAACCAGAAATCTAGACTCTAAGTCTTAACATAGACATTTATTACATTATGCAAATGAGAAAAAAGGGCATAGCCCATACAACATAATCCGAAAAGGAAATACAAGAATGAACTACAAAGAAATAACATCCGACCTGAAATCTTGAGGACTCACCAACAAGCTAGGAGAATAAGCAAATCCAAGCTTTTAGCCACAATGATGACCACCTTGAGAAGCAGACCCTTCACTTGGGAAAAGGTAGGAAAAGTAGGGGTTAGCACAAAGATGTCCTAAGTATAATAGCCATTCATAAAAATATTAAAGACATGATAAAATGGACATTTTAGTTGAATGCATACAATTTACTAAGTTTGAACATCATCATGAAGGTAGTAAGAAAAGCATAAGCCATAAGCATAGTCAACATATATATCATCATAACATAAGACGAACATATCATAACTATCTTCAAAACATACTTGTACAATGCATGAATAAGACCCCATAAATCTCACCCACGCTAAGTAAAGCCTCTTGAGTAACCATAGTTCATAAATTCATATTCTTGTTGTGGGAATAAGCTTTAACCGACATAGACCATGTGAGCTTGTCATGGAATCTTTTGGCTACCCCACACAGAAAAGAGGTTGCTCTACTTGCCTAAGGTAGAACCAAACTCTTAGCTAAGGTGGATCCACTTGCAAAATGCCTATGAGGGCACATAGTTTATGGGATAAGGTGATTGCTGCTAGAAACCCAGACTCAACTAAGGTAGAAGGTTTCCATCTAATGAGACATACTTTGCGAACCCGGACTCAACTAGTGTAAAAGGTCCCATAGGAAGCTGGACTCAACTAATGTAAAACCTTACATCTCATATACAAAATCGACTCGGTGCTAAGCATTAATTTCCCACGGAGTTCATATTAAGTTTTGACTTAAGTTTGTATTCATGGAAGAATGTCTTGACACTTAATCCAACATAATTCATAAGATAGCTCATTAGATCATGCGTGAGGATAACCTTTCACCATCCATATTTGCATATAGATTCAATAGGTGAGAAAGCCTTTCAACCTTAGAATCATCATATTGTGAGAAAACCTTCACATCATATCATATTCATACATATGTGTGTATATGAGATCATCTCTTTCAAAAACACAACAATTACATCAAATCATAGATACTTTACTCTCGAAGTGTTCTTAAAACATATACATAAATCTCATAATCATGCATAATTCTCATACTTTGCCCTTAAAAGATCAAAGATCATATTCTATCAACACATCTAGAATTCACTACATTAGATATGGATATAATCATAATTCAAGTAATCAAATCACTGCATGGATAATCTCATCATACTCTTCTTTCATCAACAAACCCATATCACAAGATCATAATTGGGAATTATGGGGATTTCATGAGTTCTAGGGGAATTAATCATAAAAACATTAGTAATCATCAATTCATTCATAATATAATGTAACTAAAGCATAAAAATCATTTTAGAAAGGAACCCATGACTTTGGAGTAAAACCTTAGCTTTTAGGGATTTCTAACTTTGAAATTGGGTGTTTGAAGGGACTCCATGCATGAAAACTATCCATGGATCAAGGACTACAATACCGTAGCAACAAAACCCAATTAATTTAATTAATTTGACAAGAAAACCTTTCTCCTTGAACACTAGCTCCAATATCCTTCTTCTTCTTCCTTGAAGTTTTAAAGAGAGAATATTTGGAGAGAAGATAAACTTTGGGATATATTTGGGTGTTTTGAAAATATGACATAATTTGACTTAAAAATTACTTATATAGTGACCCTAAACTTACCCAAAACGACTTCACTTTAATTGGACTTTAATCGGAATTACCCAAAACACCCATCACTTTTAGTGTTGCTAGGGACCACGTGGGGCTCCACAAGCTGTGGTCATGACCACGAGCCATGGTCCCCTTCATGGAATTGTGGCAGTGGCTAGGCAATAAGTGCCTTCAGCCCACAAGCCTAAGGCATCTTCACGAGGGGCTCCACGTGCTGTGGTACATGCCATGAGTCGTAGTCCTTCTTGCGGGCCTTGAGACAGTGGCTTACCACTTCCTTTCCATCCTCACACCACCAAGGTCACTCCCACTATCCGTCTAAGGCTTTATGAGCCGTGAAATGTCTCGTGTGGAAGAGCCAATTTGGGGTAGCCTTAAGAAGGCTACAACCTCACCACCTTCAGTGGCACCACAAGGTGTGGTGACCACCACGAGCCGTGAAGGCACTCTTGGGATGGTGGGCAGTGCCTTGGTAAATTTGGGCAGCCTTGGCCCCTTTCCCTTGGCTCTTTCCCTCATACCCTTGGCCCTAGGCCACCTTCAAGACTTTGACTTTGACGTTTAGTTCTGGTTTAGCCTACTAGTTTTTGGGGGTGTTACAATATCTCCCCCTTGGGAACATTCGTCATCGAATGTCTATCTAGACAACATACGGAAGTAAAACTCAAGACTAACAGCCCAACATGCATGAAACATCAAAACAATGCACAATTCAAAGGAGGAAACATCAACTCCAACTTTAAACAAATTCTATGCATCATAAGGAAGTAGGAACTACATCTAACAACCCATTATGCATGAAATTTCAACATTTCTCATATTCATAGGAGGAACTACCTTCTCCAAACTAAAAGCATGCTCAACAATTCATCTCATGAAGCAAAAAGGCAACTCATACTTAATGCACAACGACATGAGGAAAATCAATCATGAAACTCTTTTTCTTACTAAACATGAATTTCTTAAGAATATGCATAACATAAGGAAATCATGGAAACACATGAATCACACATGACTCCTAAACAAGGAAACTTAAGACGAATTACTTACCTCAAGCTTGAATAGGAGTAGAAGGAAAGAGATGAGGATATCGGGACTTCATTTCGGCTCAGCCTCCCAAGTAGCACCCTCAAGTAAGTGATTCCTCCATAAAACCTTCACTGAAGATATTTCCTTGTTTCTCAATGTCTTGACTTGCCGGTCTAGGATCTCTACCGGAACCTCTTCATATGAAAGACTTTCATCCAGTCCCAACCCTTCTAGTGGAATAATGGATGTCGGATCTCCAATACACGTCTTAAGCATAGAAACATGAAATGCCGGGTGGACTGGAGCCAACTTAGTAGGCAAATAAAACTCATAGGCAACCTTCCCAATACGTTTCAAAATTTGGTATGGGTCCACATATCAAGGACTAAGTTTCCCTTTCTTGCCAAATCTCATCACACCCTTTATGGGTGAGATTTTCAAATAGACCCAATCATTAACCTCAAAGTCTAGCTCCCTTCTTCTCACATCGGCATAAGACTTTTGTCTACTTTGATCCATTTTCAACCTCTCTCTAAGAAGCCGAACTTACTCAATGGCTTCATAAGCTAGCTCGGGACCTATCAAACCAACTTCACCTACTTCAAATAAACCAACCAGATACCTACATCTCCTACTATACAAGGCTTCAAAGAGAGCCATACCAATACTTGAGTGATAGCTATTATTATAGGCAAACTCTATTAATGGCAACTGGTCATCCTAATTACCCTTAAAATATGTCACGCATTTCCTCAACATGTCTTCCAAGGTCTGAATAGTGCATTCTGCTTGTCCACCCATTTGGGGGTGAAAAGTTATGCTAAGCTTCACCTTAGTGAATAGACCTTTTTGGAATGACTTCCAAAAGTAGGAAGTAAATTGGGTGCCACGATCGGGAAATGGTAGATAAAGGATTCCCATGCAACTTCACTATATCTCTTATGTATAGCTTGGCATAGTCTTCCGCCGAAAAAGAAACCTTGACGGGAATAAAGTGGGCTGATTTTGTCATCTTATCTATAATGACCCAAATAGAATCATATTGCCTTCGGGTGCGAGGCAGGTCCACAATAAAATCCATGTTTATCGCTTTCCACTTCCAAGTGGGATACCTATATCTTGAGACAAGCCTCCTGGCCTTTGGTGCTCAACCTTCACTTGTTGACAATTCGAGCATTTGGCTGCAAATTTTGCGATGTCCTTTTTCATCCCATTCCACTAATAGAGTTCCCGTAGGTCACAGTACACCTTGGTGGCTCCCGGGTGAATAGAATATCGATAACTATAGGATTCTTCTAAAATTTTCTCTCTTAAGCCGTCAACATTTGGAACACATAACCTACCTTGATACATTAGAGCCCCATCTCCCCCTTGGGAGAAAGCCTCAATGGACTTTTTAAGTACCATCTGTTTCAATTCAACCAGGATCGGTTCAAGACTTTGCTTAGACTTCACATCCATCATAAAGGATGATTCAGAACCATTACAGACCATGACACCACCGTTGGTGGAATCCACTAGTTGAACACCTAGTCGGACCAACCTATGCACATCACGAACCACCTCTTTCTTTTCATCCTTTACATGGGCCACACTACCCATTGACAATCTTCTAAGAGCATCCGCTACCATATTAGCTTTGTCGGGGTGATAAAGGATACTCATATCATAATCCTTCAAGAGCTATAGCCACCTTCTTTGGCAAAGATTCAATTCCTTTTGACTAAACACATATTGTAGACTTTTGTAATCGGTGAAAACATCTACATGGACCCCATATAAATAATGCCTCCAAATTTTTAAGGCAAAAACAACCGTCGCTCACTCAAGGTCATTGGTAGGATAATTATTCTCATGTACTTTAAGTTGCCTTGAAGCATAGGCAATCGCCTTACCATCTTGCATAAGCCCACATCCCAACCCAACTCTAAAGGCATCACAATACACCACAAAACCATTTGTACCTTCCGGTAAGGTCAACACCAGAGCGGAAGTAAGTCTATCTTTCAACTGTTGGAAACTTTTCTCACATGCTTCTGACTACTCAAACTTAGCTTTATTTTGGGTCAAATCCTACAAAGGAGAATTAATCGAAGAAAATCCCTCATCAAACCTTCTACAGTAACTGGCCAAACCCAAAAAGCTTCTAATGTCGGAAGGAGTTAGCGGTCTAGGCCAACTTTTGACCGCATCCATTTTCTTAGGATCTACCTCAATACCCTTGCTTGACACAATGTGATCAAGGAAAGCTACAGACCTTAACCAAAATTCACACTTGCTAAACTTTGCAAAAAGTTGATGGTCCTTAAGAACTTGCAACACAATTCTCAAATGGTCCACATGTTCATTCTCACTCCTTGAATAGATCAAAATATCATTGATAGACCTAATCAGAAACATGTGTAGGTATTTCCTAAAAACTCTATTTATTATGTCCATAAATGTTGTCGGGGCATTTGTTAAGACAAATAACATCACAACGAACTCATAATGTCCATACCAAGTTTGAAAAGTCATCTTGGGAATATCATCCCCTCTTACCCTCAATTGGTGATACCCCGAACAAAGGTCAATTTTTGAGAAGTAGCTAGCCCCTTGAAGTTAATCAAACAAGTCACCGATTCTCGGAAGGGGATACTTATTCTTAATGGTCACTTTATTTAATTGACGATAATCAATACACATTCGAAAAGACCTATTCTTCTTTCTAATGAACAACACCGGAGCACCCAATGAAGAGATACTCGGTCGGATGATTCCCTTATCTAAAAAATCCTTTAATTGCTCCTTAACCTCTTAAAACTCCATTGGAGCCATTCTATAAGGAGGAATAGAGATAGGTTGTGTATTTGAAAGAAGGTTAATACAAAAATATATTTCACGCTTGGGAGGAGTACTAGGCAAATCATCAGGGAAAACTTCCAGGAACTCACTAACTACCGGCTCCGACTATAGAGAATAGGCTTCGGAATCCACATCCCTCACCCTAACAAGATGGTAAATACACCCTTTGGAGATCATCTTCCTAGCTTTAATACAAGAGGCAAATTGGTCTCTAGCCATGGAATTTCCTCCCTTCCACTCAAGGATAGGCTCATTTGGAAATTGAAATCTAACCACCCGAGTCATACAATCAATAGAGGCATAACATGCATGCAACTAATCCATACCCAAAATCACATCAAAGTCTAAAATATCTAACTCTACCAAGTCTACAACAGTAACTCTATGGGATAGGGAAATGGGACACCTTCTATACACTCTCGTGGCCACCACCGAATCACCAACTGGGTAGAAACCGAAAAAGGGTCTAATGACACTTCGTGGAACATACCAAACTTCATGGCCACATAAGGTGTCACAAAGGATAGAGTAGCACCGGGATCTAACAAGGCATATACATCAATATAAAATACTTTTAACATACCAGTCACTACATCTGGGGAGTTCTCTTGGTCACCTCGGGATTGAAGAGCATAAAAGCAGTTTTGCTTTGGGGCATTGATGAGTCCACAAATTGGACTCATTTAGGGCTATATTTTGATGTTATTAGTGTCCTCAAATGCATGTTTTACCCCGATATCTGATGAAAATCTTTAAGTTTCAGGTATTTGAGGTTTGAGGCAAAGCATTGACACTACTTAGCAAAAAGGATCAAAAAGAAGCCAAAACAACGAAGAAACGAAGGTCTACAAATCACCAAACATATTTAGTGAATCACTAATAGATTTCATATTCGCCCTTTGTTCCAGTGTGTTGAGCCCTAAAGAAAAAGAGAAAATCAGTGATGAAAAGGAGCAGTCAGCGTATCACTGAACGACTCCGCGAAGCAGTGCTACATCGCCCAATTACCTAGGACACAAAGATGCTGAAGGCAACTAACGAAAGGTGACGAAGTAGACAAAAGGGTGGATCACCGAATGCATCGGCGATTCTCACTAACGTCACCGAAAGAGCCCTCGGAACACATTTTCTGAAAACTATAAATACTAGTTCAGTTTTTATTCCTAGCAGCGATTGTTACATCATTTTTACCTAGTTTTTAGATTGTAAAGTAGAGAGAGTTTTTGAAATATTCTCTAAGTTTTGGAGAGGGTTTTCAAATCTCGAAGAAGAAGAGAGTTTTGTCTCTTTCCATTTGGAAGTGGGTCGCTTGGATTCTACAGTCTTTGCTTAAATTGAGACTTAAATTTTCATACCCATTTGATTTCAACATCATTGAAGGTATAAATTTCTATTTCTTGATGTGTGGCAAAAAAAACCCCATTCTTGGGGTGTGATTTAGCAACTATGTGTTGAGATTATTGTTGGGTTTTGCTTGTTGATAGGTTAGATGTATTTTAATGGTGATTTCACCTAGCGGTTGTGGTTTAATTTAATGGGTTTTTTACTAATTATTTTATCCTAATACTATGTAGTTTTACCCTTCACCAAAATCCCTATACAAATGTTTTTAACCCCAAAATTCCCCAATTGAAATCATTCTCTCAAATTTAAAAAAGAAGAACAAATCTTCCTCTAAAATATTTCTCTCTCTAAATAGATTGAAGAAGAAGGGTTCAACCTAGGGTTTCAAGTCAACTCTCCTAATCCCCCATTGAAGTTAAGAAATTGGCATTGAGGTATGATAGTTTTCATCCATGGATCCCTTTCCTCCATGGAGTTCCCAACTTCTCCAATTTCAAACCTAGAAATCCTTAATTAAGTTAGGGTTTTTCTTTTGTGTTATGGGTTGATCTAACGGTTCAAGGACACCTTATCCAATTCTAGGTGCAAACAATCGTTAGTTAGTACAAAACACAACAAATGGGTTGGGGTCGAAGCCAGAAGGAGCGGTACATGTTTAAATTTAATTAGGAAGTACAAACGTGGTCTAATTAACTGTAGGAAGAGAAGTTATTGAAAAAAAACATATAGCAGGTTTAAAAGGGAGTGACACAAATGTTATATGGGGGATTTTGATTTGCAATTATTAGCTACAACACTATCAAACAAAAATGAAACAACAATATGGAGAGGAATTCTCAGGATGTTATCGATTATAGGCAAATTTCACTATATGGGTAATTAAAACTACTAATAAATAGATAAAAATCAGTGGGAAGGCTAGGCTATGAGTGAAATAGCTTTCTCTCAAACAACTATTTCTAATCAAGTGATTTCTTTCGAACATCAACAAGCATAGCAATTAAGAACAGCCCACACCTTAGTTTATCTACTCTTTCAATCAAGGCGGGTAGGATTGGGTTTAGGATTCACTCTCTCGAGCAGAACCCATATCAACCCAATACCTACAAACCATTAATCAACAGCTTTGGTACCAAAACCTCTCTCGCGAGCAAGCCAAGAACACACAATTAGAACTACATTTGCAACTACAATTCATATATTAAACACACAACTATCAATTAAAACCCAATTCAATTAAGCATTTAAATCAGTAATTAGTAATACCCATAAGCTAATTCAACCCATAATCACATTATCACACCCCAGAAATTGGGGTTTTATCTAAACATCATAAGAAGGTAAAAACAATTACCAACTCAATTAGCCATCAGCTGGGTGGTTCGGCGATCCGTTGTTTGCTCACTTCCATCGCTATTTTTCTTTGGTACTCAGCATCCCAAGTTCTATAAATTCGGGAGATCCAACTTATTGTCACGGGACCGGTCGGTAATTCACCGACAGCCTATTTATGTTGCCGACTTAGTTTCATCCTCCAGGGCTGGCACACTGGAACAAAGCGGAAGATCCACTCGGAGGTTCGCTGAGCTGTCTTGGCGATCACCATGATCTGTTTTCCTCCACTTCTTCAGCTTGTTTTGCTCGTTTTTTCCTAGTAGCATCCTTGCCTTGTTACTTAGATCATATACCTGAAAATCAATGGTTTAACATCAATTTATAGCATAAGTTAGGCATTTGAGGACACTAAAACTATCAAAACAAAGCCCTAAATGACTCCAAGTCTTGGACTCATCAACACCTCCAACCTAAACTTTTGCTTGTGCTCAAGTAAAACTCAAGATCAGTAGTTCAATAAGGATGTCTCAAATAGTGTTGCATAAGACTCAACATGAATGCACAAAAAAGGTTCAAACTATATATACAATGTTCAATTGTGCACTCAAAATCAAATTGTGACTCAGCATTATCAAAGATACTCAAGTTCACAACACTTGCTTCAGATGTAAGTTCAAGCTCAACAATGGTACTCAAATGCCCTCTCCAGATGATTCCATATTCACACAAAATTCATCAACAATTCAAAGTTCTAGAATCACAAACAACTCTCATACTCAAAAAGATGAACACAGCCATGACTTCACCTATAGGCTTGCCCTTATTTTCCAATCAACATTCGTTTTAGCTCACTAAAGATCACAAAGGTCTTTTTAAGTTTTGTAATAGGGCTGAGTGTGAAGGTATGGTTGTTTAGGCTTAGTGGCTTCCACCTTCATGAAGTATGGCTTGAAAATCACTCTTTTTCTCCTTTTCTTTCATATTCACACATGTTTAAAATCCACCTCATTATTCAACTAGACATGAATTACCGGATACCCCATTTTACTATATTCAAACACATTATTTCACAATTCTTGTTCTTTTTCAGTCCTTTTCTTTTCTTTTTTTATTTTCTTCTTTCTTTATTTATTTTTTTATATGGAGTGGTTCCATCTTTATCAAAACAGTCCTTCAAAGGAGGAATTTTTCACATTTCTTGACTTTCCTTATTTTTCACCACACCCCTAACTTAGGCTTTTGGCCTAAGTTGGCTATTCAAACACACCAAAACTTCATGAAGGTTATAGGTGATGGGATAAAGAGGTCAAAGTTGCTCAAGTTTCTTCTAAAAAAAGGATAGGCTCAATGGGTGCCCAAACAAGATTCATACTTCTCACAAGGGTGGCCACAAAAGAGGTATATTGTCAAATTTGACTCACTCTTCAAAATTATTTCCTAAGATCATTTAAATTATTCACTTCACTCAATCAATTGGACCAACAGGGCAATTTCTAGGTGTCATCAAATACCATGTTCCAAAACAACCTCACCACACAAGGCATTGGTACCAATATCAAACAAGATTCCACACTTTCTAGCTAACGTGCAATTTTCATTACAAGAGACTCATTCGACAACCGGCTAGTCACAACAAGATGCTAAAAGTTCACATATTGCTTATGGAAGTATCCCTCAAGGAGGCCTATACAACTGAATCTACCATTACCTCCTCTAAGTCTTTCAGACCCTCAAAAACAGTCTCCTCCTAAACACCAAGCTGCTCCTTATCAGTTTCAGCCTCATACTTTACAACAACATCATCAACTTTAACCTCATCTTCGATTGTAGCCGAAGGCTCTTCAGAATGAATTGGAATATTAGTGCTCAGCTCATCTGGGATCTCCACAGCCTAGAATAATGAGGTAAAATCTATGGACTTCAGAAGGTCCACATCCTTCCTCAGCTCAGTAATCTTGGCCTTTAAAGGTTGTCACCTCATGAGTAGCTCCCTGACCTCTCTCACAAACCTCCACTCTCGTTGAGAGGGCATTAGATGACCTGATAGGACCCAATATGGCAGTTATAGTTTTATCGATTATCTCAGGAATCGTGGTCTCTAGCCGGGAGGCATGTACATCAACAGACTGGCTAAGTGCCCCATCTTATAAAGCATAGCCTAGGTAATCGGAGGTCTAGAGGTATAGTACCAACATCATATCTAGGAGGTGGGGCAGCACCATAAGAGCCAGGAGTGTTGGAAGGAGCGGAGCTAGAAGTACCTGAAGGCTCAGAGGCCGGAGTAGGCAAGACTTCCTCAACATGTAACATATCGATATCAACCACCAAGGATATGTCCACCATATTTGCTCTCCTTCTATCAACCTCATCCCGTGTGTACTCAGCCTCTATGCATTGGATGTCTGTAGAAGATGTGGGTGTAACCTTGATATCCCTCTTCTCATCACATGGAACTCCGGCCTGATGACATAACTTTCTGATAAATACCAGAAAGAAAAGGACATCTGACGCTGCTTGGACTTCATGGCCATCTCCTGCTTAATGAACTACCCCAAATTTAGCCACTTCCTTGCTATAATAGACCCAAGGCAAACCGCCGTTCGGTGGCGGAGAATAGACTCATTCTGTGAAGGCATAATCGAGTTACTGATGAATCCAAACCAATATCTGGTAGCTACATTAAGGTCCTTCTTCTCTATAGGCGCTCTAACCTCAATCCACCTTGGGGTGGTGTAAGAAACCAATGGGGCTAGCCAACCTTTGAGGTCATCTAGAGTATTTGATGTGATCACACTCTGGTATTCATGTATGAAGTTTGTAGCCCTCTTAAACACAGTGTTGATATCATCACTAATGCATCTGACTTTACTCCCTCGGACCATTGCAAAGTCCACTGGTTTGAAGGAACTAGCTTTCTTCTTCCCCTGAGGCACTAGATCACTATAGGCAGCATAGAACTCTCGGGCCCATTTAGGAATGTATAGACCATGGGGTCTTGTAAAGATCTCAAATCTGTGGTACATGAGGGTGTCCTACACGTCTAGATGCCTGTCCACTACTCCATCTATATACAATCTCTTCTCCTCCAAGATGGTCCTCAATTCCTAGGTCTTTAACCGTTTGAGTAACTAGGAAGGGGGACCCTGAACTGGTGGCACTGGAACCACCGTCTGTGCTGGAGGAGGTACTGGAGCTGAAGCTGGAGAGGTCAGCTCCAGAATCGTAGACAGATCATGACGAGCTTTGAAATGAAGCTTTGTACTCCGAGCATGCAACAATTGATCGTCCTCAGGCTCGAAGAATAAAGCTTAAGAATCATAGGAATCTCCCTCACTATCGGAGTTATATTTCGGTGTCTCAGCTATGGTCACTTTGCCCTTTCCCTTACCTCCATTCGGAGGTAATTTCTTGCCCTTAGCAGTGGAAGCAGCGGCTTCCTCATTGATAACAACTCTGCGTACCCAATTTTGAGATGGCATACCACTATCGTTTGAATTGGTTCTAGCCATACCTGCAAAACAATGGAGAAACATTTAGAAACATTACAGAAAAAGAAGTTGCAGAATGACTCGCTGAACTATTCTGAGTCACCGAGTTGCTTTGGTAAACCAAATCGGGCTCGCCAAAAGTACCAGCATACAATTTTCAAACATTCAAGACAGATCGGTGATGTTCAGGGCCATTGGCGAATCGCCGACACCAATCAGCAAGCTAAAAGTAGCTCGCCAAAATTTACAGTGTATTTTAGGGATTTAGGGGCGCAGAAAGGCGATCAAGAAGGACTTTCAGTGAGTCACTGAGTGAATTCGGCGAGCTCTATGAATCTCACCAAAAGTTCCAAAACAAACTAAACTAAACCTAGAAATTAATGGTGATCTGTGGGGGACTTTGGCGAACAGCCGAACCACTCGGTGAGCTCGGCTTAGCTCACTAAAAGGCCTAACATGCCAATTTTCCACCCCAATCTTCAAAATCAAGCCCGCAACCCCCAAAATCAAAATTAAATAGATACATTATCATATTAAGGTTAGACACATACTACCCATGCCCTCGAGGTACTCACAGTTCCCCTGATTTGGCAAAAATTGGCCATTTGACGACTTTTGCCCTTATGAATGATATCAAATGCTCCATTATTGGGAAAATTATGTCATTTAGCATAATTTGGGGTTACTTAGACTTTACCCCACTATACCCAATACAAAAACACCGCAACCCAACAATTTAAACTCGATTTCAACAAGAAAGAACACGGGAATCAACTGATTACGCACAATGAGACAGTCATTTGAACTTATTATAGGCAATCAACCAATTAAACAGTAATTATAATCAACTACCCAGCAAAAACCAATAACAAATTATCGATGCATTCGATTTCAACTACACTTTTAGATTACGGGGTTCGGAAAACCAACCTTAATGCCAAAATAATAGTTGTAAAGCTAGGTGGCAAAGTTCCATAATCCGATTAAAGAATTCACAGGATACGAAGGAAAAATCAAGAAAATGTGTGAGATCTTAAGTAGGGAGTGAGAGTATGGGGGTTAAAAATGGGAGAAGATGAAGGATTTTGAAATTTTAAACCGTTTGGCCTTTAAAATCTTTCAATTAGCACTCCCTTCGATGGAATAAGTCATGCTCGCCGAACCACTTAGTGATGCGCAGAGTGGTATTTTGGCTGGCTGAGTTTTACCGGACTCCTAGCAATTTGGGGGTTCAAAACGATGAACAAAATCGACCTCACCGACCTATTCGACAAGTCGCTGATTTAGCATATAGCCCACCGAGTTTTATAGAGTTCCCCTTCAAGCTTGGTGGTTCTAACGACATTCCAAATCAGGGCTCGCCAACCTGTTAGGCGTGTCGCTGACTGGACTTTGGCTCTCCAAACTACCCATTTTCTAATACTTTTCACTTTTCAACCTACACAATCAACACCCGTTATTGAAAATCAAAAACTAAAGCATCAGAAACTTGGGTTGCCTCCAAGGAAGTGCCTTAGTTAACGGTGTGGCACGACGAAAATACCAATTTATGGATCATTCTTTGGGTTTGCCAAGGTATCACTTAGTAGTGCCCCTTTTAGCCTTGGATTCAAATGGGAAGAAATTTGACTCATTTGGGTCTCCAACTATTTAATTGAGACAGAATGGGAGGTGACAATCTGATTAAGTGTAGAGACATCCTTCTTCATCTCTTTCAACACTTTGTGCAACCCTTCAACTTTATTGAGAATGTGTGAGAACATGTCTTCCGTACGGAAATTTTCAGACTCCTCGGGCTTTTGATGCTATGGGGTGGGATGTACCTGTCCTTGTTACCCTCTCTTTCCTTTCAAGTGGTGTTACGATCATGCCATTCTCTATCACGATTTCTCCATCCCTCATCTCTATTTCATCTGGGTTTCCGCTCGACCTTGGATAGTTTGCTCGATATCCACCTTCTTCATTAGCTAGGAACTTCACTTCCTCATTGTAAAGAGCTTCAAAATGAGCTTCCTCAAGATTCACTCCACCAACACCAACAACATTGACACTCTTTGCACCACTATCCATAACATTTTTTGCCAAAATAATCAACTGGGTCATCATTTTGGCTATGTTTTTGTCCCTCTCTTGATCCTTTTCAATCTGCTCTTTTGTCATTCTAAAAGTGAAAGGGGACACTTGGTCCTCATGAGTATGCCACGCTTTTTTTATCTTGGTCATTCCATCAAGGAGTTGCGGTGCTACTTCATAGGGTTGTTGCATTATACCTTTAGGAACAAGTTGATCAACAACTCCTTTGTTCACTGAGTCGAGGCTCCTATTGAAGTATTGTAGCAGCACATTATTTGGAAGTCCGTGAGTCAGGCATTGAAGTACCAATTTCGTAAATCTCAGCCATGTCTTATGGAAAGGCTCATCCTCCAAGCGTTTCAAACATTCGATGTTGTCTCTAAGCGTCATCATCTTCAATGGGGGAAATAATATCACAGATAATGTTGTAGTAAGTTCATCCCACAAAGTGATAGAATCCCTTGGCAATTCAACCAACCATTTTGTAGCTTCACCCATTAGAGAGAATGCGAATAACTTGAGATGGACTGATTGTTGTGATATATTATTAAATGAGAACGAACCACAAACATCCACGAACTTCCTAATATGCTTATGAGGGTCTTCATGTGATAACCCTCCATATAATCCTTTCATTTGAAGAAGCTACAGCATTGTGCTCGTAACATGGAATACTGCATTATCCTCAACAAGGGGTAGACGAATTGCACCAACACCACCCAATTGGATTGGGTCATTCACACCATTAAGGTTCCCAATATCATCTTGGTGATCCACTTGACTACCATTACTTTCGTTTACGCTCATATCTTCCTCTGTTCAATACAAGCAACACAAAACAAAACTAAAGTAAGTTGATTGAAATACAACCAAAAAGATCACTATTCAACTTTGATAAAAGAATTTTAAACAACACCACTCCCCGGCAGCGGCACCATTTTGATCTATTGTTTCAAGCACAACTCATCCAATTCTAGGTGCAAATGATTGTTAGTTAGTATAAAACACAACAAATGAGTTGGGGTTGAACCCACAGGGAGAAATATATGTTCAAATTCAATTAGGAAGTACAAATATGGTCTAATTAGCTATAGGAATAGAAATTATCAAAAAAAAAAAAATGTAACAAGTCTAAAAGGGGGTGACACAAATGTCAGATGGGGGGTTTTGGTTTGCAATTATTAGCTACAACACAATAAAACAAAAATAAAATAACAATATGGAGAAGAATTCTTGAGATATGATCGATTATAGGAAAAATTCACTATATGGGTAATTAAAACTACTGAAAAATAGATAAATATCAGTGGGTAGGCTAGGCTATGAATGAAATAGCTTTCTCTCGAACAACTATTTCGAATCAAGTGATTTCCTTCGAACATCAACAAGAATAGCAATTAAGAACAGCCCACACCTTAGTTTGTCTACTCTCTCGAGCTAGATGAGTAGGATTGGGATTAGGATTCACTCTCTGGAGCTGAACCCATATCAAACGAATACCTAAAAACCATTAATCAACAACTTTGGTTCTAAAATGTCTCTCTCGAGCAAGCCAAGAACACACAATTAGAACTGCATTTGCAACTACAATTCATATATTAAAACACAACTATCAATTAAAACCCACTTCAATTAAGCATTTAAATCACTAATTACCAATATCTATAAGTTAATTCAAGCCATAATCACACCCCAAAAATTGGAGTCTTAGCTAAACATCATAAAAAGGTAAAAAAAATTACAAACTAGATTAGCCATCAGTTGGGTAATAGTCTCCAAGCTTTTACATTGATTAAAATCAAAAAGTTCAAAAACCCAAATTGAAATGAGCACTCAAGAACTCTACAATGAGCACTCAAGAACTTAGACAAAACTCTAACTCTAGAATGGGACCTGTAATCTTTGGGTCAGCACTCCATGAGAACTATTTTTCTAGCCCATCAAATTCCTTTTATAAATCATTTTATAGTTTTCAGCTTTTTGGCTAAAAAGTACACTCGGTGGGATAAGTTGTGCTTCACCGAGTGGTTCGATGATCCTCTGTTTCCTCACTTTCATCACCATTTCTCTTTGGTCCTCAGTATCCCAAGTTCTATAACTTTGGGCAATCCAACTTGTTGTTGCATAATTGGTCGGTGATTCGTCGACTGCCCATTTCTGTCGCCGACATGGTTTCATCCTCCAGGGATGGCATACTGGAACATTAAGTGAGCTGAAGATTAACCAAGATCTCCTTTTCTCCACTTGTTCAACTTGTTTTGCTCCTTTTTTTCCTAGCAGCATCCTTGCCTTGTTCCTTAACTCATATACCAGAAAATCAGTGCCTTAACATCAGTTTATAGCATAAGTTAGGCATTTTAGGACATTAAAACTATCAAAACAAAGCCCTAAATGAGCCCAACTCTTGGACTCATCATGGGTTTGCTTAATTATTGATTTAATTGATCTATGATCTTTTATGCATGAATTGAGTTAATCTCATATTTTTATGATAATTGCCCATGAACCTATGTAATTCCCATGTTTTTCCAAGTGGTGATTATATATTGTGGGTTTTGGATTATGAAAGAAGAATTTATGAAATCAAGCATATTCTCAAGAAATTTATGTAAATATTTTAAGGATTCTTTGAGAGTGAAGTATCAATGATGTTGTTGTTGTGTTGATTGTGACAAGTCTTCTAACATAGTAAGGGTTCTTAGGGTTGAAAGTTCTTCTCACCTAAAATTAATCAATGTTAAGGAGCTATTCTAATATAGAGACAAGAAGTGACTACCTATGCCCTTTAATTAAAAGAGAAGAGGCGATTACCCATGTCACATGATGTGAGGACAAGAGGAGATTACCCATGTTCCTTTAAGAGTGAAGATGAATATAATTAAGAACTAATCTATGGAAGTTAAGATTAGTACCAAGTGGACAAGTGACGATTACCAATGTCCCATAAACTATGTGCCAACATGTGATCATCTAGATAGACATTACCTAGTGGATCCACATAAGCTAAAAGTTCATGGTCCTTACCTTGGCAAGTAGGACACCTCTTTTCGATGTGGGATACACCGAATTCCATTTTGATAGCTCACATGGTCTTATATGTCGGTTAAGGCTACTTCTCCCAAGCAATCTAAGAGGAACTAAGATTACTTCAATAAGTATCTTATGAATGTTTTAAGATGATGTTTACTTTCATTGATCATGTATTATGACATATACTTTCTAACATTCAAGATTCATGTTTTAGCTTGATCATTGCATGCTCATGAAAATATCCCCATTTTGACTTTATATGATTTTATGCATGACTATCATACTTGGTAAGTTTGTACTAACCCATATTGTTGCCTACATTTCCCAATATGTAGGGTCCGACAGTGAGGGTTCCCAGTTTTGAGGCTAGAGTTTTTTGAGGAGATTTCAAGATTTAGTGAGTCCTCATGCTTGGAGGATCGGATATTTATTAATTTTAGTATTTCCTTACTTTCAATTTTGGAACATGATGTACGGGCTACGTCCAAATTCATTCTTATGTAGTAGATGGCTTTGAAATGATTTTTATGCTTCCACTTTACTTTAATAAAACTTTTAGACCTGAAATGTTTTTCCTTTTTTCTTTGATATTATATTTCTTGTATGATGAATTCTAAGTGGCTTGTATGGGTCCTTTTGGGATCCTATACACCATGGTACGCCTAGGGGCTACCTTGGGTCGTGACAAACTTTGTAATTAGAGCACAAGGTTTGGAAAGGTCCTAGGAAGTCTCGTAAGCCACGTCGAGTAGAGTATTGTTCATAAGTGTGAAGCGCGCCACAATTATGAATAAGAGGCTACAAGATGTTTAAGAAACTCAACTTCTTTCATTACTCTAATGTCATGTGATATAGTTCAACTCTAAAAGGTCTCTCTGCTAATCCTTAACCGATGCTCTACAGGATATGGCTACTCGAAGAGCATATGTTAGAGGGAATGCAGGAGAGAATGTGGAACGAGAAGCTCCTCCTCAAGCTCCTTCGGTTTTGGCTAATCTATTGGCTGAGCAAATGACAAATACGGAGTGTAGAGCTTCTTTTCAAGTGTTGGCTCAAGCCATGACGGGAGAAGCCAATAGGGAGGTTGCTGTCCTCGTGAACCAAAATGCAGTTACAATCGAATCTAGAGTGAGGGACCTCACTAGAATGAATCCCCCAGAGTTTCATGGTTCTAAGGTTGAGGAAGACCCTCCAGAGTTTATCAATGAAGTGTACAAGGTGTTGATTATCATTGGAGTGAAGCCGGTTGAAAAGGCGAAGTTGGCCGCTTATCAACTTAAAGGTGTTGCTCAAGTGTGGTTCAACCAATGAAAATAGAAGAGAGCAGAAGATATGGGTCCCCTCGATTGGGAAAAGTTCAAAGTTTCTTTCCTTTATAGGTTCTTTTTCCTTGAAATAAGGGAGGAAAATGTGCTTGAATTCATTATTCTTTGTCAAGTAACTATGAATGTGATAGAATAAGCTTTAAAGTTTACATAATTATTGAGGTATGCTGCTACTATGGTTGTCGATCCTAGTGCAAAGATGAGCTAGTTTGTTTCAGGTGTCTCTGAAATGGTGGTTAAGAAATGTCGTATCGCTATTCTTATTAATGATATGGACATTTCTCATCTCATGGTTTATTCTCAACAAATCGAAGAAGAGAAACTTAAAAAAAGGTCTAGGGAGGCGAAGAGGTCTAAAATTGGTGATGGTAATTTCTCACATTCAAGGTTCGATGGACATAGTCGTTCTAAGTTCTGACAAAGGTCTTGCGGTCAAGGGTCCTCCAATGTTCCTTCTAAGTTCAAAAAACAAAGGGTGTCTAACCCAAAGCCTCAAGGAAGAAGTGGTAGTGGGTCTTTATTGCCTACTTATGCTAAGTATGGAAAAAAGAACGAGGGCAAGTGTCTAGCGGTTTCCAATGCTTGCTTTGGTTGTGGTAAGAGGGACCATAAGATAATAGATTGTCCTTTAGTTGCTAAGAATGATGAAGATAATCGTCGAAGGGCTCGACCTAATCCTTCATCTGGTCCTAGTGGTTCAGGTTCAAATGCTCCTAAGAAAAACAAATTTTATGCACTTCAGACTCGTCATGATCAAGAGGGTTCTCCTGATATGGTTACTGATATATTGAAAGTCTTTCAAATTGATGTTTATGCTTTAATCGACCCCAATGCTACCTTGTCTTTTCTGGAGCCATATGTTTTTATGAGGTTTGATGTTCTTCTGGATGTGTTGTTAGACCATTTTTGTGTCTCTACTCTTATTGGTGATTTTATTCTACATAAGAGGGTGTCTAGAAAGTTTCATGTTTTCTTGCCCATAGAGTTACTCTTGTTGATATTGTAGAGCTTGATGTGCTATATTTTGTTTTTATCCTTGGTATGGATTGGTTGCATTCATGTTATGCTTCTATTGATTGTAGAACTCGTGTAGTCAAGTTTCAGTTTCAAAAATGAACCCATCCTATAGTGGAAAGGGAGAAATTCTATGACTAAGGGTCCATTTGTTTCTTGTCTCAAAGCTAGAAAGATGATTTCTAAGAGTTACATATACCATCTAGTTAGGGTGAGGGATGTAGATTCTCAAACCTCTACTCTTGAGTCGGTCCTTGTGGTTACTGAGTTTTCAGAAGTGTTCCCAAATGATTTTCCTGGTATTGTCCTCAAAAAGGAAATAGACTTCGGTATTGACGTTCTCCTAGATACGAAACGTATATCTGTTCCTCCTTACTAAATGGCTCCGACAGAATTAAAAGAGTTGAAAGAGCAATTGAATGATTTGTTGGATAAGGGTTTCCTCCGACTACGTATCTCTCCATGGGGTTTTCCAAATTTGTTTGTTAGAAAGAAATATGTTTTCTCCATATGTTTATAGACTATCGGCAATTGAACAAGGTGGCTGTTAAAGAATGAGTATCCTCTTCGAAGGATATATGAATTGTTTGACCAACTTCAAGGAGTGAGTTACTTTTCCAAGATTGACCTTCGGTCAGGTGATCATCAATTGAGGGTGATGGAAGATAACATTCCGAAGACCATTTTCGGACTCAGTATGATCATTATGATTTTTGGTAATGTCATTTGGTTTGACTAATGTTCCAGCAAAATCTATGGATTTGATGAATAGGGTGTTTAGACAATACCTTGACATGTTTGTGATTGTGTTTATTGATGAGATATTGATCTATTTGAGAAGTGAGGGTGATCACATCAATGATTTGAGGATCGTGTTGCAAATCCTTAAGGACCAACGACTCTTTGCAAAATTTAGAAAATGTGAGTTATGGCTAAGGTTTGTGGCTTTTCTTGGTCATATTTTTTCATGTAAGGGTATTGAGGTAGATCCTAAGAAGAAAGATGCGGTTCATAGTTGGCGTAGACCTCTATCCCGTTCGGATATTAGAAGTTTCTTGGGCTGGTTGGTTACTAGAGAAGGTTTGTTGAGAGGCTTTCTTCAATTTCTTCTCCATTGACAGCACTAACTCAAAATAAGGCTAAGTTCATATGATTCAAAGAATGTGAAAAGAGCTTTCAGGAATTGAAGGATAGGCTTACTTCCACTCTGGTGTCGACTTTATCGGAAGGGACTAATTGTTTTGTTATTTATTGTGATGCCTGAAGAATTGGGCTAGGATGTGTGCTTATGAAAAATGCAAAAGTTATTGCCTATGCTTCAAGGCAACTTAAGATTCATGAGAAGAATTATCCTACCACATGACCTCGAACTAGAGGCAGTTGTGTTTGGTCTTAAGATCTTAAGACATTATTTGTATAGTCTTCATTTTGATGTTTTTACCAACCACAAGAGTTTGCAATATGTGTTTAATCAGAAGGATCTAAATCTTCTCCAAAGAAGGTGGCTTGATTTATTTAAGGTGTCATGACATAGGGGTACCCCATAGATGTAACATGGCGTATAAGTCCCCAAAGGACTCCATAAAAGCCACTTAACCTTTCATAAGATAAGAAATAGAACAATAAAGAGTTAAACAACATTTTAAGTCCAAAAGAATTTTATAGAAAAGCGAAAGTCTAAACTCATGTCTTATCATAGCCAACTAATACAATAGAATGAAATTGGGCCTAGCTCATAAATTATGTCCAGAAAGGAAATACAAGAAAGAAAGTAAAACAATGACATCCGTCCTCGAACCATGCGGACTCACCCAGCTCGAGAAAGAATCAAAGTCCAAGCTCTAGCCACAATATTTGAATCCTTGTATGTCGGATCCTACATTTGGGAAAGGTGTACGCAAGAGTATGTGTTAGTACAAAAATGCAATAAGTATGATAACTATGCATAAAAACATTTAAAACATGCTAAGAAGAGACATTTCATTTCATGACATACAATTGACCAATTAAAATATGATATAAGAGAGTTATAAGACATAATTCATAACACTATGGTCAATGCAAGATAAATCATATTTAAATCTTTGAACACATATAAGATACTCCTTTAGTAACATTAGTTCACTTTTATTGTTGTGGGAAAATTTGCCTTAACCGACATAGAGACCATGTGAGCTATAACATGATCCCTTGGTGTCTTCCCCACCGAAAAGGGTTTTTCTACTTGCCTAAAGTAGAACCATGAACTTCTAGCTTAAGTGAATCCACTAGCTAGTCAATCTATGAGGGAACATAGTTTAAGGGATAAGGAGATTGTTACTTGAAACTTGACCTCTACTAACGGGAGAGCTTCTATCTCAAGAGATTGCTTCTAGAAACCCAGCCTCTACTAACGAGAGAGCTTCCATTTCACATCATATCCACTTAGTGCTAAACATAATTCCCACAGAATAGTCAATTCTTACTTGTTCTTATCATTTATGGAAAGGTGTCCTTGGACAACCAAGCCAGGCTAATTTCATTATAATAACTCTTACTCTTTGATTCAAGTAGGTGAGAATAGCCTTTCAACCTAAGAATCCTTTCTATGTGAGAAAACCTTTCACACCATGGTTGTAAGTGTTTATGAGAATATCCTTTCAACAACACAACAACAACAACATCATTGGCTCTTCACTCTCAAACCACCCTTAAAACGTTTACATAGTTTTCATAAGATCATGCATAAACTCAAGCTTTTCCCTTTCAAGGTTCAAAGCTTACTTTCAATAACCAAATCTAGAATTCAAGCATTAGATAAAGATTATATCAGAAATTCATGTGATTCTATCAGTTCATTCTTTAGATCATAAAACTCCTCCTTGATAATCAAAAACCCACCTCATATGATCACAATTTAAAAAACATGGGTTTTACATGGGTTCATAGGGAAAACATAATAAAAGTTTTGTAAATCATCAATTCATGCATCTTAAAACATAATTCAATCATTAAGATCAATAATCAAAAGAACCCATGGTTGTTGAAGAAAACCCTAGCTATTTTGGGGAATTCTACCTTTTGAAATAGAGGAATTTGGGGACTCCATGAATGGAAGAGATTCATGGATGGAAACTACTATACTTCAAGTCCAATTGCTTATCTCAATGGAGGAATTGAGACCTTAGCGTGAAACCCTACTTTAAATCCTTCTTCTTCTTCTTCTTCAAGTTTCTAGAGAGAGAATATTTGGGAGGAGATTTGGTTTTCTTTTGGGAATTTGGAAGAATGAATTAAATGGGGTGAATTTGGGGGTAAAAAGGCTTATATAGGGGTTCCAAACTCAGGTAAAACAACATAATATATGAATTAATCAATTAGGAAAAGACCGAACTAACCCAAAAAATAACTGCTAGCTGACCATCGATGCCCCTCGATCAACGGACCATAGATGGACCTACGGTCCATCCTACACCTCAGTCGGTAGATACATAAATTTTTGCCTAGACCTATGGCCACCCATTGACTGGCCATGGACTGACCTACAGTCTATTATGCAAGACTGTCGATGGTGATCAGAGACTTGACATTTGGGCCTCGAACCAAGAACCACGACCACGACCACAGACTGTGGTCTAACCTATGGGTCGTAGGTCTTGGCCCTCAGACTAAGGCTAGGCAGGCCATGGACGGACCATACCTATAGTCCGTGGTTCCATCCATGGGCCATGGGTGGCCAGCGTGGTTTAGTACCGGCAACTTCTTGAAAGCTGCAATTTGGCTTTTTTGAATCTGGGGTGTTACAATATCTTCCCCTTGGGACAATTTGTCCACGAATGAGATTCTAGGCACACCTTAAATAAAAAACACTCAAGACTTGCAAGCCATCAAGCCTGCAACTCATCAAAATGCACATAATCGAGGAGGAAACATCAACTCCAAGCTAAACATACTCAATGCATCATAAGGAAGTAGGAACTACATCTAATAACCCAATATGCATGAAAATTTCAAATTTCTCATATTCAAGGAGGAACTACCTTCTCCAGGCTAAAAGAATTATCAACAAAATCTCATGGAGCCTTTATGAAATTCATTCTCAAAAGCATATCTAATGCATGCTCAAAAATCATCTCATGAAGTCTATAGGCAATTCATACTCAATGCACAACAACATGATAAAAATAAATCATATAAAACATTTATTTCAAAACTTAAGCTTTTTAATGAACATGCATAACATAAGGAAACATGGAAACACATAAATCACACATGACTCCCAAAACATAGCACAAACCAAGAGGAACTCATTACCTAGAGCTAGAGTAGGAGTAGAAGGAAAATGAAGAGGATATTGGGAAATCATATCGGCCTCGGCCTCCCAAGTAGCACCCTTAACTAAATGATTCCTCTATAACACCTTCAAGGAAGCAACTTCCTTGCTTCTCAACTTTTTGACTTGCCGGTCTAAAATCTCAACTGGAATCTCTTCATAAGCAAGATTCTCTTGAACTTCCAAACCCTCTAGGGAAACTATGGATGTTGAATTCCCAACACATTTATTAATCATAGAGACATGGAAAATCGGATGGACTGATGCCAACTCATTTGGTAAATCAAACTCATATGCAACCTTACCAACACAAAATTTGGTATGGGCCTACAAAATGGGGACTAAGTTTCCCTTTCTTCCCAAACCTCATTACACCTTTCATAGGTGATATTTTCAAATAAACCTAATCATGAAGCTCAAATTCAAGGTCCCTTATTCTATCATCGGCATAAGACTTTTGCCGACTCTGAGCAGTTCTGAACCTCTCTCTAATAAGCTGAATATTCTCTATTGCCTCATGTACCAATTCGGGACATATGCAAGCAACTTAACCTACCTCTTTCATAACCCAGGAGTACCCCCTAGATGATACAGCGTACAAGACTCCAAAAAGCCTCATACAAGCCTCCTAGCATATCATAACATAGACTTTTAAAACTTTATCCATACAATCGAAGTCTTTTATAAAAGCAAGCGGAAGTCTATAACACTTTGTCTCAAACCATCTAATACAACTTGAATAAATATTTGGGACACAGTCCATAAAAAAGTCTAAAACATAAAAGATAGGCATAAAGGAAAGGTGATCAAATCCCCGATTCTATGAGGACTCACCAAATCTTCAACTCCTTGCTCTTGCTAAGAACCTTGCCACGGGGATTGGACTCAATATCACCGGACCCTACATTTGATATGAATGTAGGCAAGAGTATGCATTAGTACAAAATGTACTAAATATGATAGCTAGCATAATAACATGATAGCATAACAACATAGTCATAAGCATAATCTCCATTATAGACATAAATTATAATCCATAAGCATAAAAGATACATCATGTTCACAAGAATAGTAAATCCTTGGATCTTCATAACATAAGAGAACTTACTTCTCAAGTAACCTCAAAGCATACTTGTGCAATGCATGGACAAGACCCCATTATCTCACCCACACTAAGTACCACTTTTAGGTCACCATAATCATACTTACCATCTTTAAATCTCATCCTTACCATAATTCTCATAGACAAGGGAACACTCACCTTTAGTCAAACATATCAAGGAAGGCAACTATAACAATAATCTAAGATAAGAATACAACATGTAAGAGAAATACTTCATAAGTCATCTAAAGGCAAGCTTGTGCAATGCATGGATAAGACCCCATAACCACACCCATGCTAAGCAAGTCACTTTAGGCTCTCATTCATATTCATCACTTTTAATGCAAGCCAATATCATCCTTAAACACTCTTAACATTACGAGACACTTCTTTAAGTATATCTTAGTTAATCAGTTAGCTTGTTACACTTGAACACTAGGAGATACTTCCATAAGCATGTCTTATTTCACTACTCCTCTTTTTATTCTTGAACACTATGAGATAAGTCTTTAAGGATGTCTTTAGTTCATTATACTTTGAACCCTTGGAGATGCTTTCTCAAGCATGTCTTAGTTCATTATTAATCTTGAACTCTATGAGATATTCCTTCAAGCATGTCTTAGTCCATTAGGTTTCAACTCTATGAGACGCTCTTTCAAGCATGTCTTAGTTCATTTATAATCTTGTGCTAGTTCGGATATAGCCTTAACCAACATGAGATCATATGAACTATCACATGATCCCTTCCGGTGTTACCCACACTGTCAAGAGTTGGTCCACTTGCCTAAGGTAGAACCATTTTGTTAGCTTAGTTGGATCCACTAGCTAAGTTTCCTATGGGGCACGTAGTTATGGGATACGAAGATTTCTACTAGGAAACCAGGACTCCAGTTGGTGAGGGACTCCATCTCATGAAACATACTTTGGGAAACCCAAACTCTACTTGGTGAGAGTTCCCATTTTGGAAGCCTAGACTCAACTAGATGGGGACCTCTATCTCATTTCAATATCCACTCGGTGCTAGGCCTAAATCCCATAAGATAGCTTATTAAGTCACTTTGACTCAAGTTTCATGGAAAGATGTCCTAGACAATCAATCCAAGTTAATTCATTAGATTAGCTCTTTAGACCCTGAGTGAGCAACTATCACCTTCCATGATCACTTTTTCTCTTAGGGTCAACTAGGTGAGAAAGCCTTTCAAACATAGAACCTTCATTATCTGAGAAAACCTTTCACATTAAGTTCATTATGAGATCATAAGGATAATCATTCAATCATCCCACAATAATAACCTAAACATTAACAGTTCACTCTCAAAGTGTAGTCATAGCATTTACATAGAATTCATAAAATATGCATAATTTTCATACTTCTACCTCCTTGAGGTTCAAGTCTCTCATTCAATCATCAGATTTAGAATAACTACATTAGACATTGGATGTAATCTTAACTCAAGTGATTCTATCACTTCATACATTCACACATTCATGAGGTAGCTTAGGAGGGTAAGGTTCTTCCACAACAACTCTATCTAATAGTCTACCATTATCATATAACCTTCACTCATAAAGCCTTAACATTCATAATTCAACACCTTAGCTTTACTCTCAAAGCCCTAGGAATCAACATACATCACTACTAGCCTTACTGTCAAAGCTTTACTTCTTACAATTCTCATATAAGCATAGATCACATGACATTCTAAGTACATGTTTCGTTCTTAAACAATTCTAATCATATATCATCATAAAGGTTCAATGTCAAGCATTACTTATCATGATCCATCACTTATACTTTAATCAAATTCAATTAATATCTACATACTTTTACTCTCAAGCAATTACTACACATATCATCAACCCTAGAAGATTATCTCTAAATCCTCAAGTTCCCTTCACAAGGCATAAACCCACATTACTTCAATTTCATCAATTAAACTAGGGTTAACCATGTAAAACATGAAATTTTTTCATAATAACATGATTCACTACTAAGTCAATCATAAACAATCAATATCCACTCAATTGGATCCATTTTCAACTTAACCCACAATATTGGAAGGAACCCTAATTTGAATTGGGGATTTCATCTTCACAATTGTGGACTAACTAGGTGACTCCATGGATGGAAGAATCCATGGATGACTAAGCTATCATACCTTGATTATAAAACCCTCACAAAGCTTGGAATATTGGAGGAATTTGACCTAGCTTGATTCTCTTCTTCTTTCTAGAGTGAGGATTTCTTGGAGAAGATTGGGTTTCTTTTTGGTGAGTTGAAATAATGACTAGAATCAATAAATTTAGGGGTCTAAAAGATTTATATAGGTGCTATAAGTAAGATTAAAATGACACCACTTAACTCCTAATTAATTCTGGAAAGTTCCATGAGCCAACACTTAATCGACTTAAACATGCTCACTGGCTCACCCACGAGACCACGCCCACGGGCTATGGGTGGACCCATAGGGCGTGCTGGTCCTCCGTGGGTGGTGGTCTGCAAGTGAACTTTTGGGATCCTGACCCACAAGGCTATCCATGGGCCGTGGAACCCCTTACGAGGCATGGGTCCCTTTGTAGGGTACACTGCCTTGGGGAATATTTTAGGGTGGTTTGCTAGGGTCCTCTTCAACGACCCTTGGTTTGTCCTTGGGGAGTCGTACCTTGATGTTCCATCCTGAAACCCTTCATTCTAAGTACTAAAAGCTAAATTCACAACTTTAACCCTAACGTCGAGCTCTAGTTTAGCCTGCTAGCTTTCGGGGTGTTACAACTTCAAACCATCCTATATGAGATCTACACCTCCTACCTTAGAGAGCTTCGAATAGAGCCATATCAATACTCGAGTGATAATTGTTTTTATCAACAAACTCAATTAATGGAAAATGGTCATCTTAATTACCCTTAAAATCAATCACACAAGCTCTTAGCATGTCTTCCAAAGTCTGAATCGTATACTGCGCTTGCCTATTTGTTTGGGGATGAAAACATGTGTTAAGCTTAAATTTTGTACCAAGACCCTTTTGGAATGACTTCCAAAACTAGGAAGTGAATTGGGTACCTTGATCGGAAATTATGGACAAGGGTACTACATGTAACCTTACCATCTCTCTCAATTACAACTTAGGATAATCTTCCACCAAATAGGAAAGCTTGATAGGAATGAAATGAGCAGATTTCTTCATCCGATCCACTATTACCCAAATCAAGTCATGTTGTCGCCGAGTACATGAAGACCTTATATTAAAGTCCATATTCACATCTCCCCACTTATAAGTAGGAATACCAATGTCTTGGGATAAACCTCTCATTTTCTGATGTTCAACCTTCACTTGTTTACACTTAGGACACTTAGCCATAAATCCCGCAATATACTTCTTCATCCCATTCCACCAATAGATCTCCTGCAAATCACGGTACATCTTGGTGGTTCCCAGGTTAATAGAATATTGAGAACTATGGGCTTCTGCCAAGATTTGTTCCCTCTAGTCATCAACATTCAGAACACATGAATGACCCTGATATCTAAGTAACCCATCTCCCCCTTAGGAGAAAGACTCAATGGACTTTTTGAGTATCTCCTCTTTCAACTCTACCAAAACTGGATCAAGACTTTGCTTAGCTTTCACATCCATCACAAAAGATAATTTGCAACCATTATGGACCATGACACTGCCCTTGGTTGAATCCACTAATTGAACACCTAATCAGGCTAATCTATGAACATCTCGGACCAACTATTTATTTTCATCATGTATGTGAGCCACACTACCCATAGACAACCGGCTAAGAGCATCTGCTACCACATTAGCTTTATCGGGGTGATAAAGAACACTCATGCAATAATCTTTCAATAACTAAAGCCATCTTCTTTGGCGAAGATTCAAATCCTTTTGACTAAACACATATTGCAAACTCTTATGATCAGTGAACACATGAACATGAACCCCATACAAATAATGCCTCCAAATCTTTAAGGCAAAAACAATTGCCGCTAATTCAAGGTCATAGGTAGGATAATTCTTCTCATGGATTTTATGTTGCCTCGAAACATAGGCAATAACTTTACCATTTTGCATAAGCACACATCCCAATCCAATTCTATAGGAATCACAATACACCACAAAACCATCAGTACCTTCTGGTAAGGTCAATACAGGAGCGGAGGTAAGTCTATATTTCAACTCTTGAAAACTCTTCTCACAAGATTCCGACCATATGAACTTAGCTTTCTTTTGAGTCAAAGCCGTCAAAGGAGAAGTAATGGAAGAAAACCCTTCAACAAACCTTCTATAATAACTAGCCAAACCCAAGAAGCTTCTAATATCGAAAGGAGTTTGAGGTCTAGGCCAACTCTTGACTGCATATGTCTTAATAGGATCTACCTTAATTCCCTTTCTTGACACAATATGATAAGGAAAAGCTACAGACCTTAGCCAAAATTGACATTTTCTAAGCTTTGCAAAAAGTTGTTGGTCCTTAAGAATTTGCAACACTCTCCTCAAATGATCAATATGCACATTCTCACTCCTCGAATAGATCAAAATATCATCGATAAACACAAACACAAACATGTCAAGATATTGTCTAAACATCAGATTCATCAAATCCATAAACACCATCGGGGCCTTAGTCAACCCAAATGACATTACCAAAAACTAATAATGAACATACCAAGTTTGAAACGCCAATTTTGGAATATCATTATCCCTCACCCTCAATTGGTGGTAAGCTGAACGAAGATTGATCTTAGAGAAATAACTTGCCCCTTGAAGTTGGTCAAACAAGTCATCTATTCTTGGAAGAGGGTACTTATTCTCAATGCTCACCTTTTTCAACTGATGATAATCAATACACACACGAAAGGAACAATGTTTCTTCCTTACAAACAAAACTAAAGCACCCCACGGAGAGATACTCGGTCAAATGAAACCCTTACCCAACAAATCTTTTAATTGATCTTTCAACTCCTTAAGTTCAATCAGAGACATTCTATAAGGAGGAAAGAGATAGTTTGCATATCTAGGAGAAGGTCAATATAGAAGTCTATTTCCCATTCAGGAGGAATACTAGGTAAGTCATCTGGGAACACTTCCAAAAACTCATTTATGGAAGGGACCGACTCAAGAGTAGGGATTTCAAAATGTACATCCCTCACCCTAACTAGATGATAAATGCAACCCTTCGAAATCATCTTTCTAACTGAATTTCCCCCTTCTACTCAAGGGTAGGCTCATTTGGAAACTGAAATCTGACCACTCGAGTCCTACAATCTATAGAAGCATAGAAATAATGCAACCAATCCATCCTAAGGATAACATCAAACTCTAACATGTCAAGCTCTACCAAGTCAACAAGAGTAACTCTATGGGATATGGAAACGAGATATTTTCTATAGACCCTCCTAGACACAATAGAATTACCAACATGAGTAGAGAAAGAAAATTGATCTAATAAGACTTCAGGAAGCACATTAAACCTCATAGCCACATATGGCATCACAAAAGACAAAGTAGCACCGGGATCAAGTAACGCATAAACATCAAGGTGGAAAAATTTTAACATACCAGTAACCACATTCGGAGAACCCTTTTGTTCACCTCGAGTATGAAGTGCATAAAAGGGGTTTTTCTTGGGAGCATTGGAACCCAAAACACTAGGATTAGCTTGCTTACCTTCTCTCCCTTTGTCTGCAAGCATTGGGCAATCACTCATTTTGTGACCACTCTTCCCACAACTGAAGCAACCATTCGTGTCGGCTAAACACTTACCATCATGCTTCTTTCCACACTTAGCATAAGTAGACCTAGCCAATAAAGATCCACCACTATTCCCTCTTTGAGGCTTAGGGTTAGACACCCTATCCTTGTTAAACTTAGGAGGAGAATTGAAGGACCCTTGATCGGAAAACCCTTGATGAAACATAGGACAAACATGTCCATCGGATCTAGCATGAGAGAAATTACCATCACCAGTCTTAGTCATTTTTACTTCTCTAGACTTTTCTTTGAGTTTCTTTTCTTCAATTTGTTGTGAATGCACCATAAGACGAGAGATGTCCATGTCACCAATGAGAATGGCAGTATGACACTATTTAACCACCATATTGGACACACCTGACACAAACTTACTCATCATTGCCCTAGAATCGGCAACCAAGAGCATATTTGGATAATTGAGTGAACTTTAGAGCATATTCCCTCACATTCATACTTCCTTGACGAAGTTTAATGAATTCAAGCACCTTTGTTTCCCTCATGTCAAGGGGAAAAATCCTATCAAGTGAAGCAGATTTAAACACTTCCCACTATATTGGACACGCTCCTACTCGTCTTGCTTCTTTGATTTAGTTGTACCATACTTGAGCAAAACCTTTCCATTAATAAGCGGCCAATTCTTTCTTCTCCACTGGAGTCACTCCCATAATAGCAAATACCTTATAGACCTCATTGATAAACTCTTGAAGATCTTACTCAACTTTGGAACTATAAAATTCTAGAGGTTTCATCCTTGTAAAGTCCCTCACTCTTGAATCCATCGTACCCACGTTTGGGTTCTCTAGGACTACCATCTCTCTATTTATTTGGTCCATTACGACTCGAGCCAACACTTGAAAAGTTGATCTAAACTCTACATTTGTAACTTATTTAGCCAAAGGATCGACCAGTGCATGAGGAGGAGATTTGGGAGGAGCTTCTTGTTCCAAATTCTCCCTCACATTCCTTCAATTATGAACTCTTCGTGTAGACATATCATGTAGAGCATAAGATAAGTATTAGGAGAGAGACTTTATATAGTTGAACTCTATGGCACAACTTTAGAGTAATCATAGAAGTGGAGTTTCCTAATCATCTTGTATCCTCTCATTCATAAATGTGGCACACTTTACACTTATGAACAAGACTCTACTAGATGTGGCTTATGAGACATCCTAGGACCATTCTAAACCTTCTTCTCTGATTACCAAGTTTGTCACAACCCAGGGGTATCCCCTAGATGTAACATGGTGTATAGAATCCCGAAGGACTCAATACAAGCCACTTAGCTTTCATAACATAAGAAATAGAACAGTAAATACTAAAACAACATTTTAATTCCAAAATAACTTTATAGAAAAGAGGAAGTCTAAACTCATGTCTCATCATAACCATCTAATACAATAGAATGAAATTGGGCCTAGCCCATACATCATGTCCAAAAAGGAAATACAATAAAGAATGTAAAACAATGACATCCATCCTCGAACCATTAGGACTCACCCAGCATGGGAAAGAATCAAAGTCCAAGCTCTAGCCACAATATTGGGAACCTTATTTGTCAGAACCTACATTTGGGAAAAGTGTAGGCAAGAGTATGTCTTAGTGCAAAAATGCACTAAGTATGATAGTCATGCATAAGAACATTTAAAACATGCTTAGAAGGGACCTTTCATTTCATGACTTGCAATTGACCAATTAAAACATGATATTAGAGAGTTAGAAGACATAAGTCATAACATCATGGTCAATGCAAGCTAATATATCTTTAAATATTTGAACACATATAAGATACTCCTTGAGTAATATTAGTTCACTTTTAGTCTTGTTGTGGAAAAATTAGTCTTAACCGACATAGAGACCATGTGAGATATAACATGATCCCTCGGTGTCTCCCACACCAAAAAGGGTTGTTCTACTTTCCTAAGGTAGAACGATGAAATTATAGATTAAGTGGATCAAATAGATAAGTAACCTATGAGGGCACATAGTTTAAGGAATAATGAGTCTGTTACTAGAATCCTGGCCTCTACTAGTAGGAGAGCCTCTATCTCAAGAGATTGCTTTTAGAAATTCAGCCTCTACTAACGGGAGAGCTTCCATTTCACATCAATATCCACACAGTGCTAAGCACTAATCAATTCTTACTTGTTCTTATCATTCATTGAAAGGTGTCCTTGGACAACAAAGCCAAGCTAGTTTCATTAGGATAACTCTTACTCTTTGATTCAATTAAGTGAGAATAACCTTTCAACCTAAGAATCCTTTCTATGTGAGAAAACCTTTCACACCATGGTTCTAAGTTTTTATGAGAATATAGTTTCAACAACACAACAACGGCAACATTATTGACACTTCACTCTCAAAGCATACTTAAAACATTTACATAGTTTTCATAAGATCATGCATAAACTCATACTTAGCCCTTTCAAGGTTCAAAGCTTACTTTCAATCATGAAATCTATAATTCAAACATTAGATAGGGATTATATCATAAATTTATGTGATTCTATCACTTAATGCTTTAGATCATAAAACTCCTCCTTGATAATCAGAAACCCACCTCATATGATCATAATTTAGAATTCATGGGGGTTTACATGGGTTCATAGGGGAAACATCATAAAAGCATTATAAATCATCAATTCATGCATATTAAAACACAATTCAATGATTAAGGTCAATAATCAAAAGAACCCATGGTGATTGAAGAAAACCCTAGCTAATTTGGGGAATTCTACCTTTCGAAATAGAGGAATTTGGGGACTCCATGAATGGAAGAGATTCATGGATCAAAACTACCATACCTCAAGTCCAATTTCTTATCTTCAATGGAGGAATTGAGACCTTAGCTTGAAACCCTATTTTAAATCCTTCTTCTTCTTCTTCTTCAAGTTGCTAGAAAGAGACTATTTAGGAGAAGATTTGGTTTTATTTTGAGAATTTGGAAGAATGAATTAAGTTGGATAAATTTGGGGGTAAAAAGGATTTTATAGGGGTTCCAAATTCAGGTAAAATGACGTAGTATAGGAATTAAGTAATTAGGAAAGACCAAACTAACCCCCAAAAATAACTGTCAGGTTACTATCGACGCCCCTCAATCGACAGATTGTGGATGTACCTACGGTTCATCCTGCACCTCCATTGGTAGATACAAAGATTTTTTCATGGATCTACGTCCACCCATCGATGGGTCGTGGACTTACCTACAGTCCCACCTGCACGATCGTTGATGGTTGTTAGAGACATGACATTTGGGCCTTGAACCATGAACCAGGACCATAAGCTGTGGTCTGACCTACGGTCCGTAGGTCTTGGCCTTGAGACAAAGGCTACGAACAACACCTACGGTCCGTGCTTCCATCCACGTGTCATGGGTGGCCAACATGGTTTGGCACCTGTAATGTCTAGAAAGGTGCAATTTGGCTTTTTTGAATTCAAGATGTTACATAAGGATTATGATATGACTATTCTCTATCACCCCGATAAGGTGAATGTGGTGGCAAATGCTCTTAGATGGCTATTTATGGGTAGTTTTGATCACATCGAAGATGATAAGAAGGTGTTGGTTTGAGATGTTCATAGATTCATTCAGTTAGGTATTTAGTAAGTAGACTCTACTAAAGGTAGGTTACAATGGGTCAGAATCATCTTTCACGACGGATGTGAAAGCTAAGCAAGGTTGAATTGAGAAAGTGATGCATAGAAAATCTGTAGAGACTTTCTCCCAAGAGGGAGATGGTGTACTTAGATATCAAGGTTAGTTGTGTCTTCCTAATGTTGATGATATGAGACAGTAGATCTTGTCAGAAGCCCATATTTCTCGATATTCCATTCACCCGAGTGACACCAATATGTATCGTGATTTGTGGGAGATCTATTGGTGGAATGGGATGAAGAAAGATATTGTGAAATTTGTGGCTAAGTGTCTTAATTGTCAACAAGTGAAAGTTGAGAATCAGAAATTGGGAGGTTTATCCCAAGATATTAGTATTCCCACTTGGAAGTGGGAATATTTGAATAAGGACTTTATTGTTGGTTTTCCTCGTACCCGGCAGGAACATGAGTCGATTTAGGTTATAGTAGATCGAATGATGAAATCGGCTCATTTCATTCCCATCAAGGTTTCTTATTCGATGAAGCACTATGCTAAGTTGTACTTGAGAGAAATGATAAAGTTGTATGGAGCTCCTTTATCTATTATCTTCAATTGTGGTACCCAATTCACTTCTTAGTATTGGAGATCTCTTCAAAAGGGTCTTGGTACTCCTGTTAAGCTTAGTACTACCCTTCATCCATAAACCGATGGGCAAGTGGAACATACGATCCAAACATTGGAAGATATGTTGAGAGCTTGAGTGATAGATTTCAGCTATTATTGGGATGATCACTTGCCTTTGATTGTGTTTGCCTACAATAATAGCTATCACTCAAGTATTTGTATGCCTCCATTTGAGGCATTATATGGTAGGACGTATAGATCTACTATAGGCTGGTTTAAAGTGGGCGAAGTCTCTTTGATAGACCCAGAGTTGGTACTTGAGGCTATGGAAAAAGTTTGACTTATTAGAGAAAGGTTGAAAACGGCTCATACTCATCAAAAGTCGTATGTTGATGTTAGAATAAGAAATCTCGATTAGTAGTTGAACTTGAATACCTTCGATGAATATGTGTTGTTTTGTGTTGGGTCAGTGCTTAAATTGTGTTCGGTGTATTGAATTGCCTATTTTGTGTTTCAAACTTGTGCCGAATTGCTTAATATGATGAATTCCCTTATTTAATGCGTTAAAATTGGATCTAAATTGTTGGGTTACGGTTATTTTATGTTGGTTCTAATTGGGTGAGGTCTGAGTAACCTCTAATTGAGCCAAATGACGTAATTTTCCCAATGATGGAGCAGTTGACATTTTTCTTAAGGGCAAAAGTTGTCAATTGGCCAACTTTGGCCAAATCGGGGAAGCATGAGTACCTTGGAGTCATAGCTCTTGTGGGTCTTGTATGAATTGCATAGTGTGTGAGTTTGATTTTGATTTCGAGGCTGCGGGCTTGGTTTTGGAAAACGGCATTGAAATTTAGCACGTTGGGCAGTTTGACGAACTGGGTTGAGCTCGCTGAACAAATCGGTAGTTTGCCAACGTCCCTCTTGATCACCCTTAATTTTGAAATTTGGCTAGTTAGAATCTGTATCTTTCGGCGGGAAGCCTGTGCTCACAAAGTTCACTCGACAAATCATCGAAAGGATCCTTTGACTGCCCTTTATGTGCCCCTAACCCCTAAAACACACTATAATATTCGACGGGCTAGTATAGGCTCACCGAAGGCCCTGAGCATCGCCGACCTTCCATTTTTCTGGGAATTTTTTAGGGCAGTCCTTTCGACGAGCCTGATCTGGCTTGCCAAAGTTACTCAGTGACTCACCGAGTGGTTCGGCGACTTGCCGACTAGTTCAACGAGTCTTTTTGTAACTTGAATTCTGCAAATATGCTTGAATTATTTCAAACTCTTTTGGATGTGTTTTGTAGATATGGCTAGACCCAAAGTACCAGGATGAGACATGCCGCCCCGTAAATAGGCAAAGGGAATAGTCATCAATGATGATGCAGCGGCATCCAAAGCAAAGGCGACTAAACTTCCTATCACAAGTGGGAAAGAAAAAGGAAAGGGAAAGGCGCCCATAGCTAAATCAGTGGAGGTCAGCTCTGAAGTGAGAGAGTCTACGCGACTCCTCTCACCACTTCTCAAAGGAACACCAGGATCCTCAGGTTGACACGTCTGAGTCTAAGGATTATCAGCTACTATTGGCCTGGAGAATTGAAATATGCTCCAAGAGAATGCATGATCCGTCTAAGATCCGGGTTCCTCCGATCACTCCTCATCCTCCAGTTCCAGATCAGGCTGTAGTCCCAACAACACCTGCACAGGGTCCTCCTCCCTGGTCTCTCAACAAACTAAAGGACGAGGGACTGAGGACTATAATCGAGGAGAAGAGATTGTCCACATATGGTGTAGTGGACAGATATCCAGAGATCTGGAGCACCTTGAAATCCTACAAATTCCAGTTCATTACTAAACCCCGGGGCCCTTACATTCCTAATTGGGTCCAGGAGTTTTACACTACCTATGGAGCTCTAGTGACACAGGGAAAGAGGAAGGCTGCTGCTTTCAAGCCAGTAGACTACGTAGTTTTCACAGGAAGGAAAGTAAAGTGTGATAGTGATGATATCAACCCAGTATTGTAGTGCACAAAGATTATTGCAGATGACTACTGGAGCATGATCAAGAGAACTTCATTGGAGGACATGAAAATTTGGCCGACTCCTCTCCTTTCAGATGGTACTTCTAGGTAGATTGAGGCTGGAGTGCCCATAGAGAAGAAGGATACAAATATGGTGGTGAGATACTGGTATGGGTTTATTAGCAACACAATCAGGTCATCCTATAATGAGTCTATCCTCTTCCATACGAAGGCGGACTGTCTTTGCTCTATTATTGCTCAAAAGAGCCTCAATTTAGGTATGATCATTAGAAAAGAGATGGCCATGAGGATCAGGCAGCGCCAAACATCCCTCTCTTTTTTGGTGTTGATCACCACGTTGTGCAGATGAGGCCATATGCCACGTGATGAGAAGAAGGATATGGAAGTGATTCCCACCTCCTCCAGCGTATTAAGGTCGAGTACTTGAAAGATGAGGCTAAGAAGAAAAGGGCGGCCCTAGTGGATACATCCCTGGCTGTTGACATTTAGACACTACATGTAGAGGCAGTATTGCCTACTTCAGCCCCTAGGCCTTCATGTATTTCTAGCTCTGCCCCTTCTATGACTCCGAGCTCTTCTACCGCTCCTTTGCCTCCTAGGTCTACTGCTAGTTCTGTTGCATCCCGACCTCCACTCACCCAGGCCATGCTATTACGAATGGGGCATCTAGCCCATTCTGCTGCTGTGCGTGCATCCAGGCAAGAGGCTACAGTCCCTAGGATGATTGATAGAGCTCTCACGGCTGCTTTGACACCTCTTAAAGAGTCTATTGATGCCCTCACAACAAGGATAGAGGCTTATGAGAGAGGTCAGGGAACCACTCAGGAGGTGACAATCCAAAAGGCTACAAATACAGAGTTGAGAAAAGATGTGGACCAGCTAAAGTCCACAGATATGTCGATGATTTTTGGGACCATGGAGATCCCTTATGACCTAGACACAGATATGCCAGTTTTTTCTGATGTGCCTTTGCTACCATCGGAGATGAGGTTAGAGATGATGATGTGGCTGTAGTGTCCGAGGCTAAGACTGATGAGGAATAGCTCGGTGTTCAGGAGGAGACTACATATGAGGGCCTAACTGAGGTTGAAGAGGCTATGGTGCATTCAACCATTTAGACTTCGTTGAGAGAGACTTCCATGGCAGGCTTCATTAGAGCCACTGTTGATGCTACCCCGGGCACTGATGCCCAAGACTAGAGTGTGACATCGGGCATCGATGCCCTGTCAGATGGAGTGACTACGATGCAAATTTCACCCCAAGCTTAGCCTAGCAGGATGATATATATACCTCTTTCTCTGTTGTTTTTATTGATTTCTTTTGTTTTAGTTGCATTTGAGGAAAACTACTTTTCTTTTAGGTAACTCTTGTGATGTTTGTATATATTCAGGGTTGTGTTTTTATTGTTTTTTGATCTTGTCTTGTGGATATTTGAGCTTGTGGCTCCTTGTTCTGAATGGAAATGTTTTTTTGACGTGTTTTGAAAATTTGTGCCACCTCTATTATTTATAATGTGGTTGTTCTTCTACGAATTTCAGTATCGATTATGATCAATATCAATGACTTGAATTAATTGAACGAAATGATTGTGCGGTTACGATGAGGCCAGTGAAGTTGCAAAGACAAAATGTGAACTTTTAGCATCTCATTGTGATTATCCGGTTATCGAAAGAGTCTCTTGTGATGAACTTTCCACACTAGCTAGAAAGTGTGGAGTCTTGTTTGATATTGGTGTCAATGCCTTGTGTGATGAGCTTACTTTAAACATTGTGTGATGACACCTAGAATTTTCCCCATTGGTCCGATTGACTAAGTGATGCAAGCACTGGAAATTATCTTAGGCAATAATTTTAAAGAATGAAATAATTTTACAATATATCTCTTTTGTGGCCAACCTTGTGAAATGTGTGAACCTTGCTTGAACCCCCATGAGCCTTATCCTTTTCTTGGAAGAAACTTGAACAATTGTGATCCCTCTTTATCCATTCACCCATAATTCTCATGAAATGTGGTTTTTTTGAATAGCCAACTTAGGCCACAAAGCCTAAGTTGGGGGTGTGGTGAAAAGAGAAGGAAAATCAAAAAGTGTGAAAAAATCCCCCTTTGAGAATGGTTTTGAAAAATATGGAACCCCTCCATATAAAAAAAAAAAAAAAAGAGAAAAGAAGCAAAGAAAAAGAAAGAAAAAGTTGCGAAATAAAGTGATGAAAATTGCAAAAAAAATGGGGTGTCTGGTAATTCATAAGAAGTTGAATAATGGGGTGGATTATAAGCATGTTTGAAATGTTAAAGAAAAGGAGGAAAGTGATGTTCAAGTCACACTTCATGAGGGTAGAAGCCACTGAGCCTAAATGACAATACCTTTACACTCAGCCAGTTACAAGCCTTGAAAAGACCTTTGTGATCTTGAGTGAGTTGAAACAAATGTTGATTGGAAAATAAGGAAAAACCTATGGGTGAAGTAATGCATGTATTCATCTTTGTGAGTGTGAGAGTTATATGTGATTCCAAAATTATAAATTATTGAAGAAATTGTGTGCGAAGAGGGAATCATCTTTGTTATGAGGGCATTTGAGTACCTTTGTTGTGCTTGAACTTTCATTTGAAGCAAGTATTGTGAACTTGAGCACCTTTGATAATGGTGAGTCATAATTTGAATCTTTGAGTGCACAATTGATCATTGTATGAGTAAGTTGAGTCTTGTTGTATGCATTCATGTTGATTCTGATGCAACACTATGTGAGACATCCTTTCTGAACTGCTGAATTTGAGTTTTACTTGAGGACAAGCTGTAAAAGTTTAAGTTAGGGGTGTTGATTAGTCCGAGATTTGGACTCATTTGCGGCTTTGTTTATATAGATTTAGTGTCCTCAAATGTTTAATTTGTACCATAAACTGATGCTAAATCCTTGGTTTTCAGGTATATGGATTGAGGAACAAAGCAAGGACACTTACAGGCAAAGAGAACAAAACAAATTGAAGAAATGAAGAAAGGAAAGCCTGGTGGTCGCCAAGGGCACTTGACGAATTGCTGAGTGGCTATTTGACCGCCTAAAGTTCCACTGTGCAGAGCCTTGAAGCAAAGAACCAAGTCCGCAATGAAAAGGAGCAGTCAACGGATAGTCGAGCGGTTCTGCAACCAAAGATAGATCACCCAACGTTATAGACCTCGAGTATACTGAGTGCCAAGGTGAAAAGGCGATGGAAGTGGTCAAAGGGCGGCTCGCTGAGTAGTTTGGTGAGCCCGACTTACCTCACCGAATAGCCTTTTGTGGCTTATTTGTGGCGACTATAAATTAGATTTTGAACATTGAGTTTAAGAGATATCTTTTATTTGAGCTCAGAACAATTTTCTCTTAAGTATTTCATAGTTTTTGAAGAACCTTAGAGATTCAATTTGGAGATTTTGGAAGTGGGTTTTGAATATCCAACAAATTGAGCATTCTAAAGACTAAATCTCTCTTACCCAATTGATGGATAACCGATTTGGTAACTATGTTTACCTTTTTAGGATGCTTGGCTAAAACCCCAATTCTTAGGGTGTGATCATGTGATTATGGGTTGAATTAGTTTATGGGTAATGTTAATTACTAGTTTAAATGCTATTTTGAAGTGAGTTTAATCATTAATTGTGGTTTAGTTTATGAATTTTAGTTGCAAATGCAGTTCTATATTTGTGTTCTTGGCGTGCAAGAGAGAGAGGTTTTAGAACTAAGATTATTGATTAATGATTTGTGGGTATTGGATTGATCTAGGTTTAGCTCGAGAGAGTGAATCCTAAACCTAATCCCACCCATCTAGCTCAAAAGAGTGGATGAATTAAGGTGTGGGTTTTTCTTCATTGTCATGCTTGTTGATGTTCAAAAGAAATCACCTGATTCAGGGTAGTTGTTCAAGAGAAAGCTATCTCCCTTATAGTCTAGCCTACTCACTAATTTTTAGTCGTTTACTAGTAGTTTCAATTAGCCTATAATTGATCATATCCCGAGAATCCTTCTCCCAATTGTTATTTCAAAGTTTTTGTGACTGTTTGTAGTTGATAATTGAAAAAAAAAGTCCATCTGACATTTGTGTAACCCCTTTATTTAATTAATGTCTTTTTCGATAATTTCTATTCCTATGGCTGATTAGACCACATTTGCACTTCCTATTTAAATTTGAAATACATACCGCTCCTTGTGGGATTCGACCCTAACTCTTTTAGTTGGGTTTTATACTGATTTACGATCATTGACACCTAGAATTGGATGAGCTTTTATTGAAATGTTAAAATCAATAGTTGTCATCCATGGATCCCTTTCCTCCATGGAGTTCCCAACTTCTCCAATTTCAAAGCTAGAAATCCCCAATTGATATAGAGTTTTTCTTCTATGTTATGGGTTCTCTTAATTATTGATTTAATTGATTGATCTATGATATTTTATGCATTAATTGATTAATCTCATGTTTTTATGATTATCCCCTATGAATCCATGTAATTCCCATATTTTCCAAGTTGTGATTATAAAAATGGTTTTTGGATTATGAAAGAAGAGTTTATGAAATCAAACATGTTCTCATAAAATTTATGTAAAGGTTTTAAGGACGCTTTGAGAGTGAAGTATCAACGATGTTGTTGTTGTTCTGTTGTTGAAAGAATTTTCTCATATACACATGAAAGTATGATTTTGAAAGGTCTTCTCACATAATAAGGATCCTTAGGGTTGAAAGGTCTTTTCGCCTAAAATAAACCAATTTTAAGCAGCTATTCTAATGAAGAAGAAAGAGGCAATTACCCATGTTCCTTTTAAGAGATAAGATGAATATGATTAAGAACTAATTCGTGGAAGTTAAGCCTAGTACAGAATGGACAAGTGGCAATTACCCTAGTCCCATAAACTATGTGTCAACATAGAATTGTCTAGATAGACATTAGCTAGTGTATCCACATAAGCTAGAAGTTCATGATCGTTACCTTGGCAAGTAGGAAACCCCTTTTCAATGTGGGAGACACCATATTCCATGTTGATAGCTCACATGGTCTTATATGTAGGTTAAGGCTACTTACAACAAGCAAGCTAAGAGGAACTAGGATTACATCAAGAAGTATGTTACAAATGTTTTAAGAAGATGTTCACTTGCATTGATCATGTTTTACGACTTATCGACTTAAGCTTTCTAACATTCATGATTCATGTTTTAGCTTGATCATTGCATGCTCATGAAAATATTCCCTTTTTAGCATGACGTCATATTAATTTATGCATGGCTATCATACTTGGTACATGTTTATACTAATGCATACTCTTGTCTATATTTCCCCAAATGTAGGTTCCGAAAGTCAAGGTTTCCAATTTCATGGCTAGAGTTCTTTGAGGAGATTTTGAGCTTTGGTGAGTCCTCATGCTTCGAGGACCAGACATTTATTGTCTTTACTCTTTCCTTACTTTTAGTTTTGGAACATGATGTACGGGCTACACCCAAATTTATTCTTATGTACTAAAAGGCTTTGAGATGATGTCTAGGCTTCCGCTTTACTTTGTTAAAACTTTTAGACCTGAAATGTTTCTCTTTATCTCTTTGATATTATATTTCTTGTATGATGAATGTCACGACCCGAGCCTACACCCAGGACATGACACGGTGTACAAGACTCCGAAGAGCCTCATACAAGCCTCACTGCATTCATAACATAAGATATATGAAATAGTGTGGAATTTAAAACTTTTCTTTAAATCCATATAATAGAAAACATCAATTAAAATAGAGGAAGTCTACTTGTATCACATGGCCATCTAAAAACATCTTGAATCAAAAGTAGGGTCACGTCCCTTACAATAGAAAGTCTAAAAGTATCTAGTACAATGAAAGACATGAAACATCAATAAAGCACTTGTCCTCAGATCCATGAGGACATACCACAAGTTTTGGAAGAACTCAATCCAAGCCCTTTGAACTAAAAGGAATCAATTCAAATGTCGGAACCTACAATTTGTAGAAAAATAGAAGAAATGTGGGTTAGCACACAAAAATGTACTAAGTATGATAGCCATGCAAAAATCATGCTTAAAAAGGACATTTTGGTTGGAAACCATGCTATATGCCAATTTTGAGAAAACATCATGAACTTTAGTATAAAAGGCATAAGATACAATCACATTCAACATACAAGCCATTTCATCACATTAGAACCATCACCTTAAGTAACCCTATGTTATACTTGTGCAATGTATGAATGGCATCCCATAATATCATTCATACTAAGTACCATGTTGAGGCCACCATAACATGCTTACCATTCTTCGTTCTCATCTTTAGTCAATAATCATAGATAAAGAACATTCACATTTCATAAGTCATGACAAGGAAAGTAACTCATAATAATATTTCCAAGTTAAGCATTCATTATTACATTAAGCCTTCAAGTCAACATTCTCATTAGCTTCATTAAGAGCACATTCATTTCATTAGACATTAGGACATTAGATAATCACACCATATCCCTCTCAAAGCCTACTCGTGCAATGTATGAATGACATCCCATACTACCACCCACACTTCATAGAACCTCTCAAGCAACCATAACACGTATCTCACATGGTGGGAATAAGCATTAACTGACATAGACCATGTGAGCTTAACATGGAATCTGATGTACTATCCCACATCGTAAGGGTTGGTCTACTTGCCTAAGGTAGAACCGGTAACATTTTAGCTTAGGTGGATCCACTAGCTAATAACCTATATGGGCACATAGTTATGGGATAAGAAAGATGTTCATTGAAACCCAACCTAACGTGGAGAGAGCTTACATCTTACCATATTCACACGGTACTAAGCCTCTATTCCCATAGAGTAGTTCATTTTCATTAACATTATTACACTTGAGAGGAATGCCATTGGCTTATCGACCCAAGGTACATTAGTGCACACATGAAAAGAATGTCATTGGCCTATCGAATCATGGTACATCAATAGGATAGCTCATTGAATCCTCATGAAAGGAATGTCATTGGCCTATCAATTCAAAATTCATCATTACATTAGTTCATTGACTCATTATGAAAAGAATGTCATTGGCCTATCGATTGAAGATTCCTCATTACATTAGTTCATTTGCTCATTATGAAATGAATGCCATTGGCCTATCAATTCAAGACAAAGCCTTAGAATACTTCATTAGTCATTTATGAAAGGAATATCATTGGCCTATTGATTCATGTTCATCATTACCTTATACAAAAATGATACCCTAAGCCTACCAATTCAAGGTACATCAATCAAGATCACTTTCATTTACACAAGAAAAGGATGTCTAAGCCAACCAATTCAAGATGCATCAATCAATATCACTTTCATTTACACAAGAAGAGGATGTCTAAGCATACCAATTCAACATACATCAATCAAGATCACTTTCATTTACACAAGAAGAGGATGTCTAAGCCTACCAATTCAAGATGTAACATTACATTGAAGAAACCTTTCACATATATCATCATCGTTCATAAGTGTATATTTGAGAATAACCTTTCTATAATAACACAATTACATTCTAGACATGATCACCTTACTTTCATATACATAGAAACCTTGCTTTTCAATTAAGCACATGCATAATTCTCATAGTCACGTATAGGTTCTTCATTCATAGTCCTTCAAGAACCCTAGACTACATTAATGATTTACATATTGAATCACTATTCTATACATGTATATTCTTATATTTCAATTAGATTAACTACTACAAGCATAATTTGATCACAATCTACCCACATCAATCATCACTCACACTTTGAGATCCAATTTGACAAAATAGGGGAATTCATGGATTCATAGGTAATTCCTTATAAAAACAGTAGTAATTCATCAAATTGATCTTAATGTAAGACAATAAACACTTTGAAATAGTTTTGAAAGTGAATCCATGCCATAGATTGAAAACCCTAGGTTTTGGAGAATTTCAACTTTGAGAAATAGAGTTTTGAAGGGACTCCTTGGATGGAACTTAACCAAGGATGAAGACTATCATACCTTAACTAGAGATCCTTCGCAAAATTGAAGAGGAAAGATGAACTCTTGAACTCCAAACCTTGATTTCTTCTTCTCCAATGGAGGTTTCTAGAGAGAGAATATTTGAAGAGGAAGTAGTTTCTATTTTTGAGCTTTGGGAATAATGAATTGTAAAGGGTAGTTTAATGACTTAAAAAGTCTTAAATAAGTGAAATAAAACAATATAAACCATCCCCAACCCATAACTAATTAATTAGGAATTTACTAAGTAGACCCTCCCTAAGGCAGAACCTAGGCAGATTCCCAAGCACCACCTACGCCCCTTGACCTATGGACCGTAGGTGGGCTCACGCCCCATCCTATAGGTCCGTAGGTCAGTTCAGAGACTTGGAATTTAGGGGTCTTGACTTACGACATCCCTCATGGGAGTGGATGGACCTACGGGGCGCAGGTCTTATCCATAAGTCCTCATTTTTTTGACAGCTTTCGTTCTTTGGCAGCTTTGGGGGTTAGACTTTAGGGTCCTCCTCAAGGACCCTTGATTGGTCCTTGGGGAGTCGTACCTTGACATTTAATCCCTAACCCCCTCAACCTAAGCTCGGGAACTCATTTTACAACATAAAACCTCACATTAACTCAACAACACACTCATTAGTCTCTAGTTTCACCTACTCATTTTCTGAAGTGTTACAATGAATGCTAAGTGGCTTGTATCGGGCCTCTTAGGGTCCTATATTCCATGTTACATCTATTGGCTACCTTGGGTCGTGACAGAGGTAGTGGTCTTTTCTCTAATGATTTGGAGATAGTATATCTATGGTGTTCACGTGTTGTGCTCACCAATCAGAAGTCTTTGTAATATGTATTTAAGAAAAAGGGTTTGAATATTCTCCAAATGAGGAGACTTAAGTTGTTGGAATATTATGATATGAGTGTTATTTACCATTCGGGTATGGCAAATATGGTTTTCGATGCTCTGAACCAACTGTCCCTGAGTAGTGTTGCTCACCTTGAAGATGGTAAGAATGAGTTAGTTCATGATGTTCATAGACTAGCTAGTTTGGGTGTTCGCTTGGTTTATGATGTTCATAGACTAGCAAAAATGGTTTAGAATCGTCTCTTTTTTTAGATGTAAAGGGAAGGCAAGATAATGATCCAAACTTAATTGAGTTGAATAAAGAAGTTTCCAAAAAAGTTATTGAAGCTTTCTCCAAAGGGCTAGATTGTGTGCTTCGTTACTAAGGTTGCTTATGTTCAAAGTGTTGATGAATTGAGACATCATATTTTATTAGAAGCGCACAATTCTTGATATCCTACCAACCCTGGAGCCACAAAGATGTATTGTGATCTCAGAGAGGCCTATTACTTGAATGGGAATGGGATGAGTAAGGATATTGCATAATTTATGGCTAAGTGTAAAAATTGCCAACAAGTGAAGGTTCTGCATTAGAAACTTGGAGGTATGACTCAAGACATTAACATTCCTTCTTCAAAGTGGGAAGATTTAAATATGGACTTCATAACAAGTTTAGAAATATGAACATTCCTTCTTCAAAGTGGGAAGATTTAAATATGGACTTCTTAACAAGTGAAGGTTCTGCATTAGAAACTTGGAGGTTTGACTCAAGACATTAACATTCCTTCTTCAAAGTGGGAAGATTTAAATATGGACTTCATAACAAGTTTACCTCATACTCATCAACCATATGATTCTATTTGGGTTGTTTTGGATTGAATGACGAAATCACACATTTTCTTCGCGTGAAATCCTCATTTACAGCCAAGGACTATGCTAGGAGATGATAAGGTTGCATGGAGTGCATTTTATCCATTATTTTAAATCGAGGTACTATGTTCACCTCTCAATTTTGGAGGTCATTGCAAAAAGGTCTTAATACTCTAGTGAAGCTTAATATGACTTTTCATCCTCACAGCGATGGTCGGGCTGATCGTACTATTAAGACTTTGAAAGATATGTTGAGAGCTTGTGTGATAAATGATGAGTGGTAGATTTCCACTCATTTTAGGCCTATTTAGATCAATAATTAGTGTCCTCAATGTTTAATTTTTTCATATTGTAATAATAATTTGATTATTTGCAGCTATGAAGGCTAATGGACAAGGAAAGTATGAAGGTTTAAAAGAATGGCCAAAGTGTGAAAAGAAGGCGAATCTCCTAGTAAGCATGACCATGCCCAAAGTGACAGTGCACAACACTTGTGTCTATCAAGACATGTCGGCAAACTCACAAAGAAAAGGAGACTTGCCTAATAAGGAAGGCGACCTTGCAGACCATTGCCAAAAGTGATAGTGCAAGGAGGAAAATTGAAGACTCTAAAGTTGAACCAAGGTGGTACTCAGTAATATGTTGAGTGTGAAAGGCAAACTAAAAAGAGCTCTCCATGTGAGGTTCAAACACTTGAAGCCTAGAGTAAGAGAAGTCAAGCTTAAGTATGATCGGTGATTCACTGGCAAAATCGGCGAGCCTGACTAACATCACCCAACGAGCAGCGTGCTGAGTTTTGGGCCAAATTTTGGGAAACTATAGATAGTACAAAGGAGAAGAAATAAAGGAGTTCTTTTTGGCATAAAAAATAGTAATTTTGAGAGAAACACTTTACCTTGTGAAGAACACGATCTAGTTTTTGGGGGTTTTCAACTTTGTTCTTGAGTTTGACAAATTCAAGTTGAATCCAAAGTAGGTTTTCTTATAATTGCTTATTGTTATGTTACCCATGGCTTCTTTCATGGAAGGTACAATTTCTTTAATTTTTTATAGGTGGCTAAAACATGAAGATCTAGGGTGATATTATGGGGCTGGGTGTTGATCTAATATAGTGGGCATTGTGTTGTGTTCTGTTTTGCTATTTTTCATACATAAATTTTGGCTAATTAATATAGGGTTAACTGATGGGTTAAGATTTCAAATATAATTCCTATTTCTTGTCACACCCCTAACTAGAAAGGGGCGGAAATCAAGGATATACATAAGCACCTACTAATTAATCTTTACTAATCTCATGCCAAGTTGTAGATTCATAAACAGTCGAACCTATATGAAGACACATACTAAAACATATATAACAAAAGGGCATGTTGGGCTTCTTTACAACGGAAACAAAACTAAGTCTAAGAAGCCACTAAAGAGTATGCATCTCATAATCAGATAACTAGTTTGGATAGGGCCCCGACATACCCATTCTAATATATGTACATACGTAGCAAAATATCGGCTCTTAAGATTTTATAGCTCTAGGTAAAAGTGGAGCTTACCAACTACTAAACTATAAGTCTCTAGTCTACTAAAAATGCTTGTTGTCCTGAGTACCTGAGGCTGTAGTGATACAAATGAAGCGCCACTAAAATATGGATGTCAGTACAAATAAAACTTTTACTGGTATGTAAAGCGGACTGAATAACAAGTAGACATGTAAGAATGCTAAAATGCACTAAATATCAAGATAGGCAAATCTGAGCATGTGTATGCCAGAGACATAATCCCTAACTGTAATCGTGACTAACCTCAAGGGTCCTCCTCTAAAATTTCATGGCTTAGTCATTTATATATAGAATCCCTATAATTTGCCTATGTGATATCTTTACTTCATTATTTGCTCTTTGTAAAACTAACTGTCATGGAATCACATGATGGCCTACTGACGGAAATTAATGAACCATGTACGGCATGTATAGCCCATTGTCACAACCACGCATGAAATCTCATAGTCTGGTAATGAGGTCTATCAAGGTACGGCCCCCAGGGCTCTTGTATGGTCTGCCCGCAGGCCTGTATCAGTCAGGTGAATCCACAATGGGAAATTCCAACTGACTATATCTGAATTCTGTGCACATAATAGCGTTGCACGTAGTAACCCTAAAAATACCCACCCCACACAGCAGAGTTGTCTATAATCTCAACTACATGCGATTATTTATAATAATTAATTTATTTATGACATAGCTCATGATACAATTTGTAATTACTTTCTTTAGCTTGAGATTCATATATCTTGTGACCTATACACCTACGAACAATCTGTGGCCGAGTGCTTTCTTTAAATTTATGCAACCTAAACACCGCTAACTTTTAAGAGTTTCAACTGTAGACAAATATAGTTATGTGAAACTTATTGCTTCCTTGAAGAGTACTGTAACTCTATAAGTTTAGGACTCAACAAGAGAGGTTTTATAAAATAGGATAACTTTCTTTCAACTAACATAGAATCTCTAGTAACATTTATTGAATGAACATGCAAGTTTAGGTCATGCCTTAAGGGCAAAAGAGATTTTAGCTTTACATACCTTACTTCGAGACTTACTATCTAACTTCGTCAAACTCCTTTGCTAACAACTTTATCTATAATATAAAACCATAAAAGGATAGTATAAGAAACTAATCAAGAGTCACAATAAGTCCAAAAACACAATAATAGTTCGCAAGTGACAATCTCAACAATTACCATAGATGAATGGGGTATCACCACAGCCTTCTCTTTATATACTTTCCAAGTAGGCTTATGAATTATTTACATGTTCAGCATTAGTCCTCAATCCTTTAACCATAAAGAACCAGTCCCCTTAATCATCCACATTAACATAAATAGTAAAACTCATGGCCTCCGATCACCATCCCACGGGTTCTTTGTTAACGATGTCAAATTTCTTTATAAGCTCATAGTTTAAATTGGTAGAGAACTAATTCCATAAATTAAAATAATAGAAGCTCATATAACCAGCTACAATATATTCTTAGTGATTTAGGCATTTCATCAAACACTTGGTGAGCGACAAACATTCAAGAACTATAAGAGTCAAATTCTCTATACCTAGACTTCTGTTTTATTGTAACCAGCTTACTTCCCCAATACAATACCATTGACCCCTCATCTGGTAAAAAAATAGCCAACACAGCCTTTTACGAACTCCTTCCTCACCGAAACATCAACTACAATGGGTAAAATATTGACTCACAGATTCCTATCACCATCTTGTGAGTCTTACCCACAAATTATACTTAAAGCATCCTTAGAATACAATTTATGATGATAGAAGAGGAGTCATACCTATATATCCAAGAAAATCAGCCCCTGTCATTTTCTATTCTCCGACAACAATACTTTTTCCTTGAAGAAACCATTTAGTTAGGTATATCTATAGGTCTATGGGGAGGAAAACACTTGATTCTTGAACAGTTCAACTTACCTTAAGCTTTGAAGGATTGAAGATGAGAAAAACTTGAAGAAATAACTTGAAACCAGTCCTTACATGTTCTTGAGTATATGAGAAAGTATATCCCAGAATTCTAATATAAAACAAAAGTTCGGTCGACTTTCTCTAAAGTGCAACATGTCTCGCAGTGATTGGGCAGTATGCCCCTGTGTGGTAGAATAACTTTTTCTCCGATATTATTTTAACGAGCGATTTATTTTGCTGGAAATTAGACTCAAATACCTTTAATTGTATAGGTTGTAGGCCCTCTATCTCATTATATATTAGGATATATGCATGTTCAAAGTCTTCTGAGAAATTAGATCAATTGTGGTATTCTCCACAATGAACCTTTAAACATGAATTAATGATCTATTTGGCCTAAAACTTTTTGTTTAACCCTTCCAATGACTAAATATAAGTGTTACATGGTATTCTTAACTACTTTCAATGATATACTTCCCCCGATATCACATCTATGCCTTGGTGTTTATGAGTCACAAATGTATTTTATGTTATGGGGTATTACATTATCCCCTCCTTCGGATCATTCGTCCTCGAATGAAGCAAGATTCTTATGATGATTAAAACTCTTTTATTTTAAAAAAATATTGGCAGAGTTACCTTTGTAAACATGCCTATCCAAAACCTATCAGTTAACCAAAATACACACACAATGCTTCACAAAGCATTACCATGTAATAATATACAACAGATATTCACTAGGCTTTTATTGGCCTTATAGGAATGGAAACTACACTAACTAATATAACATACCTTATACTGTGGATGTTTTAATTCTGAGGAACATGTGGTGTCTATATCAAGTACATGAACATATAACATATAATAAAGCAGTACTACAAAGTACGGGCAACACTGATACTCAAATGAGAGGAGTTATTACACTAAGTACCTTTGTGTGGCTACTGAAATAAGTGGGGATACTTGGCCCTCATGTCAGCCTCTGCTTCCCATGTGGCTTCTTCTATATTCTGACTTCTCCAAAGTACCTTGACTGATGCTACGTCTTTTGTCCTCAACTTGCTGACCTGTCGGTCTAATAGTGCCATTGGGACTTCTTCATAAGATAAGTTTTTTGAGAGTTCCATACCTTCTATGGGAATAACCTGTGTAACATCTCCCAAGCATTTGCGTAACATCGACACATGGAAGATCGAGTGTACTATAGCTAACTCTCGAGGAAAATCCACCTTATAGGCTACCTGGCCAACTCTACTATAACTTTATATGGCCCAATATACCTGGGGCACAACTTACCTTTCCTCCCAAATCTCATAACGCCCTTTATAGAGGATTCGTTCAAGAATACCTAGTCATCAACCTGGAACTCTATGTGTCTATGACGTACATCTGCATATGGTTTTTGTCGGCTCTTTTATCAACTTTACTTTTTCAACGGCTTGGTGAACAAGGTCAGGTCCTAATATTTGAGTTTAACCTACTTCAAACAAACCAATAGGTGATCTGCACCGACACCCATAGAGGGCTTCAAATGGAGGCATACCAATGCTTGAATGATAGCTATTATTGTAGGCAAATTCTATCAAGGACATATGATCATCCCAATTGCCTTTAAAGTCTAAAACACATGCTCTCAATATATCTTCGAGTGTTTGAATAGTGCATTCGGCTTGGCCGTCTGTTTGTGGGTGAAATGCAGTGCTAAGGTTCACCTGTGTGCCCAAACTCTTCTGGAATGATCTCTAGAAATGTTTCGTAAACTGGGCACCCCTATCTGAAATAATGGATAATGGAGTCCCATGCAAGCGAACAACTTTCCTTACATATAGCTTGGCATATTCTTTGGTTGTGCTACTAGATTTAACTGGCAAGAAGTGGGTTGATTTCGTCAACTAATCAATGATCACCCAAATGGAATCATGTCTCTTAAAAGAGAAAGGCAAACCTATAATTAAATCCATATTAATGGCCTCCCATTTCAATATTGAAATGTCCATAGTCTGAGATAGGCCACCGGGCCTCTGATGTTCTGTTTTAACTTGTTGGCAATTAAAGCATTATGCCACGTATCCCGCAATATTCATTTTCATGTCATTCCACCAGTATACCTTTTTAAGGTCATGACACTTCTTTGTGGAGCCTAGATGAATTGAGTATCAGGAACAATGTGATTCATCCATGATTTTCTGCCTTAACCCATCTATATTTGGAACACATAGTCTGCTTTGGCCTCTCAAGGTGCCATCTTCTGCTAAATCAAATGCAATAATTCGATGCTCATGATTCCAGTCTTGATATTGTAGAAATATTGGGTTGGCATACTATTTTTTCTTTCACCAATGCAACTTATGATGATTCGGTAGTATTCTATACGACTACGCCTCCATCTTCGGCTTCTAGAAATCGAACTCCTAGGCTGGCTAATTTGTGAACATCTCATACTACTTTCTATTGTACACACGGTAAATGTACTATACGGCCTATCGATAGTCGACTAAGAGTATCTGCTATAATGTTAGCTTTACCTGGGTAGTAGAGAATGTTCACATCATAGTCCTTCAACAACTCTAGCCACCTTCTTTGCCTGATATTCAAATCTTTTTGCTTGAAAAGATATTGGAGACTCTTATGATATGTAAATGTATCAACATGTACCCCATACAAATAGTGTCACCAAATTGTAAGCGCAAACACCACTGTAGCAGGCTCTAAATCGTGAGTGGGGTAGTTTTGTTCGTGTTTCTTCAATTATCGAGAACTGTATGCTATCACCTTCCCTTGCTGCATTAAGACACACCCTAGGTCAATACCTTAAGCATCACAATAAACTACATACCCTTCTATACCCTCTGGTAAGGCCCATACTGGTGCCTTAGTCAATATATCTTTCAGCTCTGGGAAGCTTTTCTCACACGCATCGGACCACTAGAACTTCACTGCCTTCTGCGTCAACTTGGTCAATGGTACAAAAATAGAGAAAAATCCCTCTACAAACCTATGGTAATATCTAGCAAGTCCCAAGAAACTACACACCTCCATAGGAGTAGTAGGTCGAGGCCAACTCTTTACTGCCTCAATCTTTTGGAAGTCTACTCTAATGCCTTCACCAGAGACCACATGGCCTTGAAAATCTGTAGAGTTCATCCAAAATTCACATTTAGAGAACTTTTCATATAGTTGGTGCTCTTTGAGTGTTTGTAGGACAGCTCTCAGGTGATTTGCTGGCATCACGTGAATATATCAAGATGTCATCTATAAATACAATCACATACATGTCATGAAAGGGTTTGAAAACCCTATTCATCATATCCATAAAGGTTGCTGGAGCATTTGTTAGTCCAAATGACATGGCAAGGAACTCAAAGTGTCCATATCTCATTTAGAAGACTATTTTGGGAATATCTACTTCTCGAATCTTTAACTGATGATATCCGTATCTCAAGTGAATCTTTGAAAAGCACTTAGCTCCTATAATCTACACACATCAGCATCGTGGCATCCTTCTTGCGTTCAACTAGTACTGGAGCACCCCAAGGCGATATGCTGGGGTGAATGAAACCTTTATCAAGCAAATCTTTCAGCTGCTACTTAGCTCTTTCAATTTTGTTGGCGCTATTCTATAAAGCAAAATGGATATAGGCTGGGTATTGAGATCTACGTCAATACCAAAATCAATCTCTCTAATTGGAGGTAGTCCAGGAAGTTCATCAAGAAACACATCTAGATATTCATTCACAATGGGCATAGATTGAAGAGTCACCATCTATTTCTCAGCTTGAAGGTCTCTTACATGGACAACCTGATATAAACACCCTTTGTCTATAAACTTTTGTGCCTTAATATAGGAATTAAACCTTCCTCTAGGCATCATAGCATTACCTTTCCACTCTAGGACAGGCTCGCCCACGAAATAGAATCCAGCAACTTTGGCTCAGCAATCAACCATTGCATAACAAGATGACAACCAATCCATGCCTATAATGACATCAAAATCAACAATTTCTAGCAATATCAAATTTGCCAATGTGTCACGGCCACATATTGTTACTAGGCACCCATAATAGACCCTTCTAGCTATAGCAGATTCTCCTACCAGAGTCGGTAGTGCAAATGTCTCATGTAATAACTCTGGCTCTACTCCAAATTTCTTAGCAACAAATGGAGTAACATATGATAGGGTAGCCCTTGGCTCTATCAATGCACATACATAATAAGAGAAAATTGATAAGGTACCTGTAACCACATCTGGGGATGCCTCTGAATCTTAACGACCTGCTAGTGCATATATCCTATTTGGGCCAGCTCCAGAACTAGATCCTCTACCCTTGCCTATACCTCTCCCTGCTGGTGGTTGAGGGCCACGTGATGAAGAAGGCGCTGATGATGAGGATGCTCCTACAGAGCCAGTATATTGTGGCCTATTACCTCTACCCTCAACTCTAAGCTTGGAACAATCTCATATCTTATCACCCTCAACTGCACACCCATAGCAAGCGGTAGATCCATATAGACACTCTCTTAAGTGAGATCTGCCACAGTGCCTGTAAGTTGGTCGAGGCGGTAGTCCTCGACTAGCACCTCTCTGATAGTGGGGATTATGTGCCCTCAAGGTCTGAGTCTACTCCTGCCTGGGTCTCGATGACTGAGTTGGGGCACTAGTAGTAGAGCAACATAGTGATTGAGCATGTCTAGACGAACCTCTACTAGAGTAAGCTTTAGCATCTCCCTGAAATATTCTAGCACTCCTAGCCCTCTTATTTTGTTCCTTTTCTGTCTCTCAGCCCTATGATTTTGTATACGATCTTCTGTCTATTGAGCGTGTACCATAAGTCTTGTAATATCCATATCCCGATTTAATGTAGCAATGGTACAAGAACTAATCAAATGATCCCCAAATCCACCAATGAAGCGTTGCATCCTTGCATTTTGGGTGTTAACCATCTCAGCAGAAAATCTAGCCAACTAAGTGAATTGCATGCTATACTCCTTGATGCTAAGGTTATTCTATCGAAAGTATAAAAATTCATCAACCTTCGCTTCCCTAAGCTCTAGTGAAAAAAAGTGCTCCGTAAAGGCCCTAGAGCACTCCTTCCAAACTGTTGGAGGAGCATTTTGTATCCTAGAGTCCACTCACATCTCGTACAAAGCAATGGCAATATCTTTTAGCTGATAGGAAGAATTCTATTGATCTTATCTATAAACCGTTGTGGTTCCTCTGTCACCCTTGATCCTGTGAAAACTGGGGATTCATATAGAGGAAATCACGTACTCTAGATCCAGCAGCGTCTTCCCGAACCGTACGAGGTACAGTTGCATTTTGTCTTCGAATTTGAGCAGCTACCAACAGAGTGAGCAATTGTATTACCCCTCTAATATCTTGCTCTGAGGCACCTGGTGGTGGTATAGGTGGTATCTGAACTACCATTAGCACAACTGGAGGTGTAGGAACTCCTGTAGCTCCTTCCGTTATGGGAATCTGAGGAACCGGAAGCATAGAACATGGCAAGCTCTGCTGACCGCTGGTCTAATCACCTACTAGTTGGGACTGCTCTAAAATGACTGCCTCTTGAGTACTACTAGCAATGGACCTCAGGCCTTCTTTATCCTTGCCTGTACTAGACATGAGCTGAATCACAAATGAAAAAAAGAGTTTGAGTCATAATTAACTTTCTATGACTTAGTTGTATCGCATGATCTTGATTATGAAAGAAGGTCAAATTACTAAATTCCCATGTAGTCCCTAAATTATAAATATGGAGCACAACATATTTATAAGAAAGGTCCTACTAAACATAGCTTCATAGACTGCCTGGGACACTTGAACATTGTGCTTTGATACTAAGTTTGTCAAACCCCTAACTAGAAAGGGGTGGACATCAAGGATATACACAAGCATATGTTAATTATCTTTACTTTTCTCATGCAAATTGTAGATTCATAAGCAGCGGAACCTATATGAAGTCACATACTAAAACATAGATAACAAAAGGGCCTGTTGGGCTACTTTACAATGGAAACAAAACTAAGTCTAAGAAGCCTCTAAAGAGTATGCATTTGAGAATCTGATAACTAGTCAGGATAGGGCCCCAACATACCCATTCTGATATATGTACATACATAGCAAAATATAGGCTCTAAATATATGATAGCTCCATGTAGAGGTAGAGCTTACCAACTACTAAACTGGAAGTCTCTAGTCTACTGAAAATGCTTGTTGTCCTGAGTACCTGGGCCTGTAGTGATACAAATGAATCGCCACAATAATAGGGACGTCAGTACATACAAAACATGTATAAGTATGTAAAGAAGACTGAATAACAAGTAGACATGTAAGAATGCTAAAATGCATCAAATATCAAGGTAGGCAAATCTGAGCATGTCTATGCAAAAGACATAATCCGTAACTGGAATTGTGACCAACATCAAGGGACCTCATCTAACATTTCGTGGCTCAGTCATCTACATATAGAATCCCTATAATTTGCCTAAGTGATATTTTTACTTCATTATATCTCTTCTTTGCTCTTTGTAAAACTTACTGTCATAGAATCACATGATGGCCTACTAACAGCGATTAGTGAAACATGTATGGCCTCTGTAGCCCACTGTCACAAATACATATGAAATCGCATAGTCTGGTAACGAGGTCTATCAAGGTATGCCCCTAGGGCTCCTGTATAGTCTGCCCGCAGACCTGTATCAGTCAGATGAATCCACGGTGGGAAATTCCAACTGACTATATCTAAATTATGTGCACAGAGTAGCGTCGCATGTAGTAGCCCTAAAAATACCTACCCCATGTTGCAAAGTAGTCTATAATCTCAATTGTATGAAATTATTTATAATAATTAATTCATCAATCACATAGCTCGTGATACAATTTGTGATTAATTTCTTTAGCTTGAGAATCACATATATTGTGACCTATACACTTACGAACAGTCTGTGGCAGATTGCTTTCTTTAGATTTATGCAACCTGTACACCGCTAACTTCTAAGAGTTACAACTGTAGACAAAGATAGTTGTGTGAAACATATGGCCTTCTTGAAGAGTACTATAACTCTATAGGTTTAGGACTCAACATGAGAGGGTTTATAAAATAGGACAACTTTCCTTCACTAACATAGAATCTCTAGTGACAATTATCGGAAGAACATGCGAGTTTAGGTCATGCCTTAAGGGTAAAAGAGGTTTTAGTTTTACATACCTTACTTCGGGACTTACTATCTTACGTGGTCAAACTCCTTTGCTGACAACTTTATTTATAACATAAAACCATAAAAGGATAGTATAAGAAACTACTCAAGAATCACAATAAGGCCAAAAACACAATAATAGTTCGCGAGCGACAATCCCAATAATTACCATAGATGAATGGTGTATCACCACACCCTTCTCATTCTATACTCTCAAATTAGGCTTATTACTTATTTACATGTTTAGTATTACTCCTCAATCCTTTACCATAAAGAACCAGCCCCCTTAATCATCCACACTTAACATAAAAAGTAAAAATCATGGCCTCCGATCACCATCCCACAGGTTCTTTGTTAACGATGTCAAATTCCTTTATAAGCTCATATTTTAAGTTGGTAGAGAACTAATGCCATAAACTAAAATAATATGAGCTCATATAACCAGCTAAAACATATTCTTAGCGATTTAAGCATTTCATCAAACACTTGGTGAGCAACAAACTTTCAAGAACTATAAGAGTTGCGTTCTCTATACCTAGCGTTATGTTTTATTGTAACTATCTTACTTCCCCAATACAATACCATTGACCCCTTATTTGGTCAAAATAACAGCCAACACAGCCTTCTACAAACTCCCTCCTCATCGAAAAATCAACTACAATGGGTAAAACATGGACTCACGGCTTCCTTTCACCGTCCCGTGAGTCCTACCTGCAAATTATACTTTAAGCATCCTTGGAATACTATTTATGAAGATAGAAGAGGAGTCATACCTATATATCCAAGAAAAGCAGCCCCTGCCCTTTTCTATTCTCCAAGAACAATACTTTTTCCTTCAAGAAAACATTTAGCTAAGTATATCTATACGTCTATGGAGAGGAAGACACTTGATTCTTGAAGAAACCAACTTACCTTAAGCTTTGGAGGATTGAAGATGAGAAAAAACTTTAAGAAATAATTTGAAACCAATCCTTACATGTTCTTGAGTATATGAGAAAGTATATCCCAAAATTCTAATATAAAAACAACAAGTTTGGCCGACTTTCTCTAATGTGCCACATGTCCCACAGTGATTGGACAGTGCACACGTGTGTGGTAGAATAAACATAACTTTTTACTCCGTTATTGTTTTAAGCGATTTGTTGTTCTGGAAACTAGACTCAAATACCTTTAATTGGATAGGTTGTAGGCCCTTTAACTCATTATATATTAGGAGATATGCTCGTTAAAAGTTAGCTGAGAAATGAGATCATTTGTAGTATTCCTCCATAATGAACCTTTAAACTTGAATCTTTTCTTTAATAATCTCTTTGCCCTAAAACATTTGTTTAGCCCTTCAAATGACTAAATCTAAGGGTTACATGGTATTCTTAACTATTTTGAATGATATACTTCCCCCGATATCACATCTATGCATTGGTGTTTACGAGCTGCAAAAGGTATTTTAAGTTATGAGGTATTACACTTTTGATTTCCGGTCGATGCTCGAAAGAGATTGATTGGAGTGGGTAATTAGTCTGGTACTAGCAATTTAGGTTTGATTTATGTAACTTACTCAATAATAGAGGTTATGGGTCGGATCTATTTGTCCTATTTCTGTATGAAAAGAGAGAACATAGAAAGGTATTGGGTTGTTTAGATTGGTATATTTATAAGACCAAAAGGAGATTACATGCAAGGATGCTATGATATCGAAAGAATATTAGCATCATTACAAATTGACTTTAAAGGTAATTGGGATGATCATTTTCCTTTCATTGAGTTTTTTTATAATAATTGTTATCACTCGATTATTCAAATGGCTCTATTTAAGGCTCTCTATGGTAGGAGGTGTAGGTCTCCTAGTGGTTGGTTGAAGTTGGAGAAGTCTGTTTGATGATGCCCAAGTTAGTTCATGACTCTATGGAGAAGGTACAACTTATTAAGGAGAGATTTAATACTGCTCAATATCGACAAAAGTCTTATGCGGATGTTTGAAGAAGAGATCTTGAATTCAATATTGATGATTGATTTTAAATGAAAATATCACCTATAAAGGGTGTGATGAGGTTTGAAAATAAATGGAAGCTCATTCCCCATTATGTAGGCCTATATCGGATTTGGAGGTGTTTTAGAAAGGTGGCATAAAAGTTGGATTTGCCTTTGGAATTGGTATTGGTGCATTAGTGGTTCATGTTTTGTTGTTGAAAAAGTGTATTGGTGATCCTAATGTTTTTGTGCCATTGCAGTGTGTTGGGTTTACATAGTATATCTTATGTAGAGGTTACGGTTGATATTTTGGATTGTCAAGTCTGGAAGTTGAGAAACAAAGAAGTTGCCTTAGTAAAAGTCCTTTGGAGGAATCAATTGGAAGACCGAAGTTGATATAATGTCCAATTACTCTCATCTCTTTCCATGCGTTTCAGTTTCAACGTGAGGTATTAGTTCCTGTGTATTCTTTTGGATGCATCTATTTTAGCTATTCTCATGTGTACATACGCATGAATATTCATGAAATAAGTTTTAAAGTTTATATTTTAGGCTAGGGTTGATTAATCCTTTGTTTCATGCATTTGGATGAGATTTTTCTTCATGTTGGATTGTTAGATATCTTTCCTTATTTTTATTCATGTTAGCTTCAGTACAATTCGAGGACGAATGTTCCCAAGGGGGACATATTGTAACATCTTGGAATTTTCAAATTTTAGTTTGTAAGAAAAGTGTAGAAAACCTTATTTATACAGGTTATACAAGGCTAAGTACGGACCCTACATAGTCCTATATTCTATAGATGGCAGTTGTGGTTTGAGTCCTAGAAAGTTGGAAAAACGACAAGTCTCTTATGGCTTTTGTACGAGCAAACATCATACCAAGGTGAAACATCATTTGAAACAGCCATAACACATTCATCGCAAAAATATTCATCAATGTCTCCTTCACCTGAATCCACCACATTAGATTCAAGGCGAGATAAGTTATCCGCCACTTGATTCTCACAACCTTTTATATATTTGACTTGAAAATCAAACTCTTGAAGAAATAGGATCCATCTTTTCAACCAAGGTTTTGCATCAAACAACTAATCGCTACATAATCCATATGAACTATCACTTTGGTACCCAAATCCCAAAATATTTCAAACGCATACACCACAACCAATAATTCTTGTTCATTAACTGTATAATTTTTCTGAGCAACATTCAACATTTTACTTGCATAATACACCAGATGGAAACAATTCTCCTTCATTTGACCAAGTAATACACTAAGAGCCACTCCACTAGCATCACACATCAACTTAAATGGAAGACTCCAAACTAGTGCAGCAATGATAGTGGTGAATCAAGTTTTTCCTTTAAATAAGAAAAAACCTTCAAACAAGCATCATCAAATACTCTTCTTATCAAGTATCATACAAAGAGGAAAAGCAACCTTGGAGAACTCTTTAATGAAATGAATATAGAAGCCCGCATGGTGTAGAAAACTTTGGACTCATTTAACCAAAATAGGAGGAGGAAATCTAGCAATTACCTCTACCTTATCTTGGTCATCTTGAATACCCTTTCCATAAATCTTATGCCCAAGGACACTTCCTTCATTCACCATGAAGTTGCATTTTTCACAATTTAACACAAGTTTTGTTTCAACATGCCACTTCAAGACCTTACTAAAATTCTAAAGACAAACTTCAACGTATCACCAACTACCTAAGAGTCATCCATTAACACATTCATGGTTTCCTCTAACATATAAACAAAAATAGAGAGAACACACTATTTGAAAGTTGCAGGAGCATTACACAACCCAAAAGGCATCCTTTTAAAAGCAAAGGTTCTATAGGGAAATGAGAAGGGAGTTTTGTCTCGATCTTTTGAAGCAATTGAAATCTAATTGTACCTGGATTACCCACAAAGGAAATAATACCAACCTCTTCCAGAAAGTCAGTCCAATATTTGATCCTTTTAAAGTCATGGAGAAATGATCTTTTTCAGTCTAAGAATTAAGTTTTTGATAATCCAGACAAACCCTCAAACCTGGAACCAGACTCGTTGGAATGAGTTCTTTGTTTTCATTTGGGACCATTATAATTCCCCTTTTCATTAGCACACATTGTATGGGGCTGACCCATTTGCTATTTGTAGTAGGGTAGAAGACACCTACATCAAGCAATTTAATTATCTCTATCTTCACAATTTCTTGCATATGAGGATTAAACCTCCTTTGGTGCTTGATGTTTGGCTTACAATGAATATCCAACTTAATTTTTTGGGTGCATATGTGATGAGTCCACAAATTGGACTCATTTAGGGTTATACTTTAATAGAAATTGTGTCCTCAAATGCTTATTTTATCTCAATATCTGATCAAAACCCTTAAGTTTCAGGTATTTGTAGTTTGAAGGAAAGCATGGACACTACGTCACAAAAAAGAATGAAAAGGATAAAAAGAATGAAGAAATGAAGGCCTGAGGATCGCCGAGTCCACTTGGCGAGTTGCCGAAAGGTCTTACTTCACCTTTTGTTCCATTGTGCTGAGCCTTGAAGGAAAGGATCAAGTCGACGGAAAAGGGGAGCAGTCGGCGCATCACCGAGAAGTTTCGCGAAGTAGTACAATAACGCCCAATGACCCAAAGCATGATGATGCTGAAGGATGGTGCAATATGGCGATGAACTACACCAAAAGGCAAATCACGGAGTTGATCGGGGACTCCGACTAATGACGTCGAATGATCTGCTGCAGCACAAATCTGTGAAAACTATAAATACTAGTTAGAGTTGTAGTTTTAGTAGTCGAACAATTATTATAATTTTCATATAGAATACTACTTTTTGATATTTTTTCTCTGGGTTTGATAGGGTTTTGAAAACATGAAGAAGAAGAGGGTTTGATCTCCAAGGATTTGGACTTGGGTCTCTTGGATTCTTCATTCTTGGCCTGTAACAAGACTTAAATCATCATACCCATTTGAATGCAAGCTCCTTTAGGTATAAATTTCTATCTCTTGATGTGTGGCTAAAACCCCTAATTCTTAGAGTGTGATTTTGTGAATATGGGTTAGATTAGTTGTTGGGTCTTACTATCTATTAGTCTATTCGTAGTTTAAATGTGTTTTCATTTAGTGGTTGTGGATGAATTTAATAAGGTCGTAGTTGCAAATACAGTCTCATATATGTGTTTTCAGCTTGCTCGAGAGAGAGGTCGTAAAACTAAGACCACTAAATTGATGGCCAGTGCGAGTGGGTCGGCATGAGGTTCATCTCGAGAGAGTGAACCCTAGTCCCATGTCCACACACTCAGCTCAAGAGAGTGACTGGGTTAAGGTTGATGTTGTTCTTCATGCGGCAAGTGGGTGTCCGAGAGGAACCCGCTTGAAATAGAGTAAGTTGCTCGAAAGAGAGCTTATCCCCTTTAAAGTCTTGCCTAGTCACAAATACTCAATGAATTTACCATCAAAAGCATGTACCCAATGATTTAGTCTATCCCATATTCCTATCCCATCACAAGAATCCCCTCTCATTACTTATATCTCTTTGTTAATTTTGTTGTTTTTACTTACTATTGACAAAACCCCATTGTTAATTGACACTTTTATGTCCCCCTTTAATTTACAATGTTTTTAATCGTTAACATCTTTAGCTATGAATAGTTAGAACTAAATTTTATTTTTCTATTAATTCTCAAAACCACTCCCTTGGAAACAATCCCAACCCTTGGTTGGGTTATTATACTATTGCACGATCGTACACACTTGCATCGAAAGTTGTGTCCTTGATTACGCAAACATCAAAATGGTGTCACTATCGGGGAGTGGTCTTATGTGAGTATTATTAGATTAGTAGAATTTTTGTTCTTATTAGTTGTAGTCTACTTACCTAAATTTTTGTTTTGTTTTGTTTGATGTGTGAATATTTCAGAAAGCATGAGTGTTAATGGTAACAACGTTAGCCAGGTAGGCCACCAAGATGACATTGGAAATCTCAACGATATCCAAGAACATGACATCAATGGCCACCATCTCATGGGAGGTGTTGCAGCCATCCGTTTAACCTCAGCCAAGGGAAACACAGTTTTTGACATAACGAGCACCATGTTGCAACTCTTCCAACTAAAGGGATTTTTCATCGAACTGGCTAATAAGGATCCTTACGAGCATCTTCGAAACTTTGTAGATAGGTGTGGACCATTCTCGTTTGAAAACATCTCTTAAGAGTCGGTCCGATTGAGGCTATTCCCTTTCTCATTGACGGGAGAGGCATGCAAATGGCTAGCCGAGCTACCACGTGAATTCATCACTTCTTGGGAGAAGTTGGTAACCGCATTTCAAGTGCGATTTTTCCCTCCCTCAAAGATGATGTCACTGCGGGATAGCATCCAGAACTTTAAACATCTAGAAGAAGAGCCTCTACACGAAACTTACCTAAGGTTCAAAACTTTGGTACTACAATGCCCAACTCACAGTTTGCCGAACAATGTGCTACTTCAATACTTTTACCAGAGTTTGGATTCGGTAAACAAAGGTGTCGCTGACCCACTCTCGCCTGGAGACTTAATGCAGTATCCATATACACTAGCGGCCTAACTTTTAGATGGCATGACAACCATCAACAGTGCGTGGTACACTCGTGAGGATCGAGTATCCCCTCTCACATTCAAGCTATCTAAGGAGCAGATTGAAAAAGACAACGAGAGAGACAAAAATATGGCCAAAATCATGACACAGCTTGATATTCTATCCAAAAATGTCATGGGAGCTGGTGCCCGTAGTGTCAATGCTATTGCGGTCGGGTGTGCAAATCCTGAAGAGATGAAATTTAAAGCCCTATATAACAAGGAGGTAAATTTTCTAGAAAATCAAGGCGGGGGCTATCGTTCAAACTACCCAAGGCAGGGTGGTAACCAAGGCTGGGTTAGAGACGAAGGCTGGAAAGATAGAGATCCAGAATGGAGGGATCGAAATCCAAACTGGAAAGATGGGGAGAAGGATAGAAATGTGCCTCCCCATGAGCGTCATAAGCCCAAGGATTCGAAAGGTGGTAGGTCTAAGGATATGTTCTCACGTATCCTCAACAAAGTTCAAAGGTCAGACAAAATGTTGAAAGGCATGAAAGAAGATGTTTCTACCATTAGCTAGACCGTCACCTCCCATTATGTTTCAATCAAGCAGTTAGAGACCCAGATGGATTATATCTCATATCACCTTAATTCAAAACAGCAAGGGAGTTTGCCTAGTGATACTATAGCTAACCCAAAGAATGAGGTTTGAAGGTGGACTTGCATTATGCCACGACGTTAAGTAAGGCGCTGTTTGGGAGGTAACCTAAAACCATTTATTGCTTTCTTTTGCTTTCATAAAATAATGGTGTGTTGGTTATGTAGATGGAAGTATGGAGAGTGAACGGAAAGTGCAGATTGGCGCGCAATAGATCCAGTCGGCGAGTCACCAAAAGGGTTGGCTAATCCGACCTTATCCACCGTTTGACATAAGACATCGTCAACATTGGAGTCTGTAAAACTCGGTGAGCTTTGTAAATTATTGGCAAATCACCAACCATGTCAGCGATCCACTGAATGAGTAAGTGAGCTTGACTAATGTCACCGAGTGGACGAATACTGGATGGTTTTTGCAAGCCAAATGTTTAAAAGTTTCAACTTCATTTGCTTTCTCTCACTTTTTATCTGTCCAAACTCACACATGCACTCTAGTTTCTATATGTCTTGCACTTTTAGAGCATTTTAGTTATTGAATTGTGCTACGAGTTAGATTACAATGCTTCATAGCATCTCAATATCCATTTGATTAGCACAAAAGGTTAGTTTCCCAAACACAATAACTATCTTGTCAAAATTGTACTCATTTGCAAATGTGTGATATTGTTGAAATCTGTTGAACCTTCTTTATTGGGTTTAATTGCTTATGTGTCAATTTTTCTTCGATAGCCACGCCTTTATTACCTAAACTGTGAAATCTTATTCTCCAATGCATCGAGAGGAGTTAATGAGTGATGAGTGGTATTCGTATGTTATAGGTACCGGTCGAATCTGTGCTTTTTGTGCCTAAATAGCATTTTTGGGGGTTGGCGGGGCTGATTTTGAGAAGTGGGGTCAAAAGTAGGCATGTTGGGTCATTCGGCGAGCTATGACTGGCTCACTGAACTATTCCACAATTCGCCTAATTACCCTATCTCACCCTTATTATCATGCTTTATTTGTTGTGGCGTCTGTAAATTTCGGCGAGAAGTATGTGGTCGCCAATAGCACTCGGTGACTTGCCAAAAGTCTTCTTATTCACCCTTTGTCTGCAACCCTAACTCCTTCTGCAGTGTAACCTTCGGCGAATTTTCTGTGGCTCGCCGAATGTAATCAGCGGCACGCTGAATGGACTATCTAGTCATTTTGAAGCTAAATGTCTTTGTTTTGGTTGTCAAATCTATTCTAACATTATCTCAAGACTTTGCAGACATGGCCAGACCAAAAGTTACAGAAAGAAACATACTACCCAGACACACAAGAGCACAAAAGTTCAGAAGAACTTCAAGGAGTGAGAACAAGACAGCCAGTTCGAGGAGGAGGATGACCATCGACCCTAATGTCCCTTTGTGGGCTCGAGGGTTCAGCAATGCAATACACGCCTTGGTGGCAGCTCAAAAGTTGGACAGTATAATCGAGGCTAATATCGCTGCAGAACCTGAAGCAAAGTGAAAAGAAAAAGAGAACCAGAAGGAGAATGACAACACTCTGGGCACTGATGCCCAGGCAGATGGACCGACTGCTTAGACAGGTTCCCTTCTTTACCTCCCTCTCTGTCTTTCTTTAATTGTCATTTTGGATATTTTGTCATGTTTATCTGAGGACAAATGCTTTTTAATTGTGTTGGGGTAAGGCCCACACCTTTTGTGTGCTACTTTTGTTCGTGTTTTGTGTATATATTTGGGTTGTTCAGTTTAAAATTGTGTTAATACTGCTTTTCTGTGGATGTTTGAGCTTGTGGCTCCTTTTATTTTAAATTGCAAAATGATTTTGACCTGTCCAAAAAATTTTTGCCACCTCTCGTGTGTTGAATTTGGTTGTTCTGTTGCAAAATTTAAGTCTCGGTTCTGATCAATACCGATGGCTTGAATAGTACTTACAATTGAACGAACATGAATGTACGGCTACGATGAGGCCAAATAAAGTTGCATAGACAATATGTGAACTCGTTGCATCTCCTTGTGACTAGCCTGTTATCAAATTGAGTCTCTTGTGATGATCATTGCACACTAGCAAAAGTGTGGAGTCCTGTTTGACTGTAGTGTCAATGCCTAATGTGATGAGCTTACTTTGAACATGCATGATAGATCCTAAAATTTTCCCCTTTGGTCTGGTCAACTAAGTGATACTATCTCTTGATATGATCTTAGGCAAATTCTACGAGTATGAGCCAATTTGACATATACCTCTTTGTGACTTACCTTGTGAGTGTGTGAACCGCTTTTGAGCACCCCTTGAGCATTATCCTTCTTTGTAAGATACTTGATGAAAACTAGACCTTTCTTAATCCACTACTTATAATCCTCTTGAATTGTGGTTAATTGAATAGCCAACTTAGGCCAAAAGCCTATGTTGGTGGTGTGGTGAGAAGAAAAGGGAAAGTCAAGAAATGCAAGGAAAGTCTATGTTAACCCATGGTGTTGAGAATAATGGAACCCCTCCATATAAAAAAAAGAAAGATAAAAATAAAAGAAAAGAATGAAAAAGAATGTTGCAGAATAAAGTGCAAAAGAAAAGGGCTTTCCAACACACTATGGAAAAGTGAATAATAGGTTGACTTATGAGCACTAAAGAAAATTATGAAGGAAAAGGGAAGGAAGAGTTATGAGCACCACATTTCATGAGGATAAAAGTCATTGAGCCTAAACGACCATACCTTTGCACTCAGCCTCATTACAAGCCTTGAAAAGACCTTTTTGATCTTGAGTGAGCTTAAACAAATGTTGATTGGAAAATACGAGCAAACCTATGGGTGAAAGCATGCATTGTGTTCTTCTTTGTGAGTGTGAGTGTTGCATCTAATTTCGAAGCTTTAAACTGCGAACCATTGTGTGAATATAGAATAATTCCTTGTGTGAGGGCATTTGAACACTTTGGTTGAGATTGAACTTGCATTTGAAGCAAGTATTGTGAGCAAGAGGTTCGTTGATATTGGTAAGTCACAACTTGAATCTTTGAGTACACAATTGATCTTCGCATGAGTAAATTGAATCTTGTTGTGTGCATTCATGATTGAGTCTTGTGTAGCACTATTCAAGACACCCTTTTGAATGGCTGAACTTGAGTTTGCTTGAGGACAAGCAAAAGTATAAGTTGGGGGTGTAGGTGAGTCCACAAATTGGACTCATTTAGGGCTATATTTTAATAATAATTGTGTCCTCAAATGCTTATTTTATCTCAATATCTGAAGAAAACCCTTAAGTTTCAGGTATTTGAAGTTCAAACGAAAGCATGGATACTACGTCGCAAAAAGGAATGAAAAGAATGAAAAAATGAAGGCCTGAGGATCGTCGAGTCCACTTGGCGAGTCGCTGAAAGATTTTACTTCGCCTTTTTTTCCAGTGTGCTGAGCCCTAAAGGAAAGGATCAAGTCGGCGGAAAATGAGAGATGTTGCTGCATCGCCGAGAAGTTTTATGAAGAAGTACCATTTTGCCCAATGACCCAGAGCACGATGATACTAAAGGATGGTGCAAGACGGCGATGAACTACACCAAAAGGTGAATCGCCGAGTTGATTGGCGACTCCAACTAATAACGCCGAATAATCCACTGCAACACAAATCTGTGAAAGCTATAAATACTAGTTAGAGTATTAGTTTTAGTAGTCAAACAATTATTATAATTTTCATATATAATAGTACTTTTTGATACTTTTGCTCTGAGCTTGAGAGGGTTTGAAAACTTGAAGAAGAAGAGGGTTTTATCTCCAAGGATTTGGACTTGGGTCTCTTGGATTCTTCATTCTTGGCCTATAACAAGACTTAAATCTTCATACCCATTTGAATGCAAGCTCATTTAGGTATAAATTTCTATCTCTTGATGTGTGGCTAAAAATCCCGATTCTTGGGATATGATTTTGTGAATATGGATTAGATTAGTTGTTGGGTCTTGCTTGTTGATAGTCTATTAATAATTTAAATGTGATTTCATTTAGTGTTTGAGGATGAACTTAATAGGTTGTAGTTGCAAATACAGTCTCATATATGTGTTTTTGGCTTGCGAGAGAGAGAGGTCGTAAAACTAAGACCACTAAATTGATGGCCAGTGCGAGCGGGTCGAGATGAAGTTCAGCTCGAGAGTGTGAACCGTAGTCCCATGTCCACACACTCAGCTTGAGAGAGTGACTGGGTAAGGCAGAGGCTGCTCTTCATGCAGAAAGTGGGTGTCCGAGGGGAACCCACTTGAAATGGGGTACGTTGCTCGAGAGAGAGCTTATTCCCTTTAAAGTCTAGCCTAGTCACAAATACTCAATGAATTTACTATCAAAAGCATGTACCTAATGATTTAATCTATCTCATATTCCTATCACATCCCAAGAATTCCCTCTCATTACTTAGATCTCTTTGTTAATTTTCCTATTTTTACTTACTATTGACAAAACCCCATTGTTAATTGACACTCTTGTGTCCCCATTTAATTTACAATGTTTTTAATCATTAACATCTTTAGCTATGACTTGTTAGAACTAAATTTTACTTTTCTATTAATTCTCAAAACCACTCCCGTGGGAACGATCCCAACCCTTGGTTGGGTTAATATACTATTGCACGATCGTAGACACTTACATCAGAAGTTGTGTCCTTGATTACGCAAACATCAATATGCTTAGAGGGATTCATATATTATAAGCAATAGTCCACACCACAACTTTAATAAATGTCTTCAACACAATAACTACTGTGCCAACTTGCAATTCTAATAAATCAGCAACAATCACCGGCAAGGTGTTGTCGCACCCCAATGCTCAACCTTCACCAAGATATTGTAAAGGACTCTAATTGATCTATTCACTAATATTTCCACCAAAAAAAAGTCTCATTATGGTTGTCTTTGGAGCTCCTAACCCAAGATTCTTGAAAATCGTAAATGGCTTTAGGTATATGATATCCCCAAGATCACACAATGTTTTTGCAAATTGATACATCCCAATTGTGCAAAGAATAGTGAATGCCCCTGGATCTTCCTTCTTCACTACCAAATTTCTTGACATAATAGCACTACAATTGTGTGACATCTAAACAATATTAAATTCCATACTCTGCTTTCCCACCAAATCCTTTATGAATTTTGTATGTACGGGCATCTCTATTAAGGCATCAACCAAGGGTATGCTCACCAAGAGATTTTTGAATATGGACCAAAACTTCTTGAATTTCATATCCACTTATTTCTTCTTCAACCTTCGTGAAACAGAGGGGTAACTTTGATTGAAAAATTAACTCTACCCGCAGGAGTAGCAACACCCTCCAATTTTAAATCACAATCACTCCTTGAATTCACATTACTACCTTCGGTTTCACCCACCTTAGGTTCATCATTATTCACCTCTACTAGAAAGTCCTAATCATTGGTAAATTTAGGTTTGTCTCCACTTTTAATCACCACATCATCTTTAACTGTATCACTCACTACCATTTTACAATTTCTTGTCACAATTGCTATACATTGAACATTGTCTTAGGATTTGCCACGGTATCAACTGAGAGTCCACTTATCAGCCTTGGATTTAAATGGGATAAAATCTACCTCATTTGAGCTTCATATTTTTTGATGTAGACCACATGCGAAGCGATGAGTCATTGAGGAGAAATTAATATTCATCTCCTTGAAAACTTTATCAGACTATTTAACTTGAAATAGAATATGAGCAAGCATATCTTCTGTTCTAAAGCTCTTGGGATCGGCATTTGTCTCCTTTGGGTTTGTTCTATCATGAGGAGATACATAATGATATCTATAATTTTGAAAATCACTTCAACTACTTTGATCACGACATTCCCTTTCATGGTCTTTACAACTTCTATCTATATATTTGTTCAAACCTTGATTCCACTCTTGCCTCGGGTAGGTAGCATGAAAAACCCCTACTTGGTTCAATAAAAATTGCACCTCTTCATTGTACAACGCATCAAACCTCTCATTATTACTACATTTATCTCCACTCAAGCTCATTGCATTCACACTTTTGGAACGTGCTCCAATCACATGATTAGTCAAGAGGTCTATTTGTGTCATCAGTTTAGCAATAGTTTCATCCCTCTCTTGATCCTTCAACCTCTGTTCTTTGAAAATAGACAAGTAGGAAGGAGCTCTCATTACAACTTCATCCTCTCTATATGTCAAGCTCATTTTTTTGTCTTCCTATCAAGCAAAGTGGAGGCAACTTTAAAGGACTGACACATTATCACGCCACCAGAAAGATTATCTTTCGTAGACTTTTTGATTTGTTCAAGTGATATATAGAAGACTAACAAGAATATGTTGTCGAGAAGGTCATGAGTAGGACATTGGAGATGTTTTTTTTTCTGAAAATGCAGCAAAAACTCAGGAAGAGGTTTTCCACAAATTTGAGGATAGTTTATAATCTCATCCCAAAGTTGTACCATTCTATATGGTGGGAAGAACATATCAGGAAAAGCTTCCATCAGTTTATCCCATAAAGTAATAAAGTCTTCTGTTGATTCTCCTAACTAAGTGGTAGCTTCTCTCATTAAAGAGAAAAGAAATAGACTACAAGGAATTGTCTCTTCATTTGTGTTGTTGAAAGTAAAGGACCACACTGATGAGTCTGAGATTTTGAATCAGTTAGGTCTTTATTTTGATAGTTTTATTGTCCTCAATGCCTAATTTATGCTTTAAACTGATGTTAAAATGTTGATTTGTAGCAATGAAGGCAAAGGAGCAAGGAAAGGACATTACCGGGCAAAAAGGAGTGAAAAAGTTGATGAAGTTGATGAAAGGCAATCATGGTGATTGCCAAGACCACTCGACAAACTGCTGAGTGGCTCTTCAGCTCACCAAAGGTTACAGCGTGCCAGCCCTTGGGAAAAGCCAACTTGGCAATGGATATGGACAGTCAGTGGAGCACCAAATGGATCAGTGACTCAGCTACTGATCGACTAAAGTTACATAAGTTTGAGGTTGAAGAGACAAGGCAAGACGGCGATGGAGAGTGACATTTGGTGCATCGCCGACCTAGTGGGTGATGCTAGACTTACTCCGCCGATCAGTCCACAAGTTACAAATTCTGAAGAGCATAAATGTAAAATTTCATAGAGTTTTTACACTGTGGGGAGAATTACAAAATTCCCTGATTCTAAATAAGTGTTTTGAGAGTTTTATGTTGAGTTCTTGATCACCAACACTAGTTTTATAGTTTTTTGTGTAGCGATTTCAAGTGGGTTTCGAATTGTAGTTTATTTGAAGCATTGTAAAGACTTGGAAATCATTACCTAGTTCATGGACAACATAATTGGTAATATTTTCTTGCTTTTAATAATGTGTGGCTAAAACCCCCATTCTTGGGGGTGTGATCATGTGATTAATCGTTCTAATTAGCTTATGGGTATTTTTGTTTACTGATTTAAACGTTGGTTTGAAGTGGGTTAGATTGATAGTTGTGTATTAACCCATGAATTGTAGTTGCAAATGCAATTCTAGCTTAGTGTTATTAGCTTGCTTGAGAAAGAGGTCCTATAATGAAGGTTATCAATTGATGATTGTGGTGATTGGGTTATCGTTGATTCAGCTCGAGAGAGTGAATCTAAACTGGATCCTACCAATCTAGTTTGATTGAGTAGATTAATTGAGGTATTGGGCTATTTTTATTGTTATGCTTGTCGAGGTTTGAGAGAACTTGCTTGAATCGTAATAGTTGTTCGAGAGAAAGCTAGTGCATCTATATTCTTGCCTACCCACTAAGACGCAACAATTGTTAGTAAATTGTAATCACCCATATAGCGAAATTAGCTTTTATTCAATCACATCCCCAAGAATCCTTCTCTACTTGATTACTCCCCAGTTTTCGTAATTGTTGTAGTTGTTACTTTACAAACCAAATTCCCCCATCTGACACTTGTTGTCAAACCCGTTTGATTTACTTTGCTTTGTTTCAATAATTTTTACTTCTACAAATGACTAGAGCACAACCTTTACTTCTTAATTGAATTCCATTTTGTATCACTCCCCGTGGGTTCAACACTTACTCTTTGTTGGGTTTATACTAGATTGCGATCACATACACCTAGAATTGGATGATGTGTATTTAAGTGTTATCACACACACAATAAAATTCTTAATATGATCATGTAGATCCACATGAGTAAATCCTCCAAAGATTTCCTTCATTTAAAGCAAGTGTAGCATGGTACTAGTGACATGAAAGACTGTGTTTTGCATAGTTGGTGGCAAATGAATGGCATTAGCACAACCCTTATCTCGAAATCGAACATCATCAACTATATTCCATTCATTGCTAAAAGCATCTCTCCCTTGAGATCTCATATTATTACCTACAAGTTCAGCAAAATAGCAAACAAAGTAAAACTACATGTAACTAAAGAATAGTTTAATAAAACACTTCATTTATGGAAATTTCTATGCACCATTCCCCAAAAATGGACCCATTTGTTATACTGTTCAACTATTCACCTTACATATTGATGTATAGATGATTGTTCTCAATATGTAACTTAATGAAAAGTTGGAGTTGATCCCATAGGAAATGTATAAAAAGAATTCACCGTATGATGTAATCTTAGGCACTAGAATCTTGTATGTCAATCCAATTTATGCATGAATGAAAATTGGTGGTTGTGGGGGGGGGGGGTTGAGTAACAATTCAAATTCGTTTAAACAGATATTTACAAGTATTGGAAACAATCTTAATGCAAGGGGTTTTCACAAATAATAGAAGAATATTAGGAGTGTGCTTAGATAGATGCTAATTTCACTAAATGTGTATTATGAATTGCTAAAATCAAGTTGTTGTCCATGGGTAGGCTAGATTTGGGATAATGATAACTATTTAACTTTCAACCAACAAATCTCATGTGGGTTCTATCAAACACCATCATGTATAACAACATAAATCAATCCAAAACCTTAATTCAGCGAAACATTATCAAGCTAAGGATATCAAATGAATCAAATCAAGTAATCTTCATCTATCTATTCCACCCTAGAGATCTCTCACAAGTAATACTAGAGATCTAAGTTAAAGAATAGTTTGCAACCAGCAATTATAAGGTAAACATAGAAGAGATAGTTGAACACATATCAAACCAACATTATATCAAACGATTAAACAACACATATATGCTAAGTAAGCATCCATTAAAATTTCATACCCCTAAGACTATGGGTTTACCTTTTCATACTAAAAGGTAAAATGAATTTATCAAATTGATCATTCATTCTTGCTAAATGATTAAAAAGATAATGAGAATGTAATATCAAATTCTTCCAACCCCAAAATCTTCAAGTACAAGTTATTCTCCCTAAGTAAGAAGGTTGTTCAGTATAAATAATATTCAGAAAGTGTAAAACTTATTTTCTCTCTCCAAAAAGGACTATTTATACATTTCCAGAAACTACACAAAAACTCCTTTTTGCCAATTCTGTGACTTAAGATGTGGTCGCATACTGGATTGGAGATGCACCTAATGTCTCATTTCATCTCCAAATCAACCTTTAACGGTTAGTTTTGGCCTTCAAGTTGTTGTCACTTTCGGTGATCTTGATGGAGTCCACTAAGTAGATTTGGCTACTCACCAAATGGATTTTTGTTCAGCGACCTGGCTTGATTGTTTAAGGTTTGATCTCTGATATTTTTTGAAAACGCTGGGTCACTTAGTGATTCGTCGAAGGGACTTAGGTGATCATCAGTTTCACCGAATCTCTCATTTATTTTTCTTTATTTTGTCCTTTCTTTCATTAAGCTCTCATAGATGAAATTAAATATATATTAATCAGAAATAGAAAAACAATCATTGCGGAGATACTTTATTGAACAAAAAACCTAAAATGATTTCAAAATCTCCAACTCATAAGGAAAGAGTAATGGTTTAAATTGGTATAGTGTGTGCGGAATTATAAGGGGAGTTTAGATATGAGATTGATTTGAAGACATAAAAGTCATCACGGTTACTATTGGGTTCTATATAAGTTCTTAAATTCATGAAGACAATATACGATTTGTTAAACATTTACGAGTCATGGAAGGACTTCATAAATTGACTACTCAGGTATTAATTTATGAGAAACATACCTTGGATCTATTAACACCGTTTACAGGTCGTGGTACTTTTAACAGCTCGTAAAGAGTATTCATAGATCTAAACCTATAATTTGGTTCATTCTCCTGATTTCTACGGGTAACACGTACGGACCGTTGAATAGACTACGACTTGTAAGTAGGACTCGTAGAAAAAGTCATGTAAGTTGAAGTTTTCTCCAAGTTCTACGAGTGGAGACCACTATCCATAGAGTGAACAATGATCCATAAACCCTACTCCTTGGTACTCACCTACCATGAAATTTTAAGAGCATGCTTCCAATTTCTTATAGGATTCCTTGCCACTTAACAGACATCAATCTTCTCCGAAAGCAAAATTAAAGACTAAAATAATCTTTGGTTGCCTCCCAAGCAACACTTGATTTAAGGTCGCGTCACGATGCAGGTTCTTTGTTTACTCAGACTTGACAAAATAGCCTCATGGGTTGCCTCTTATGTACTGTTTGATTTAAGGTCGCGACACAACACAGGCTCCTTAATCTCAAATTTTACCAAAGGCCCATGTTTCCACTACCTTTACCTTCCAAAGTATGCTTTCATTGATTAGCCATTCATCTGGAACCTCTTTCATGTATGATTTTAAAGTTCAATTTGTCATAACCCAAAGTATACCCTAGGTGTAACATGCCGTATAGAACCCTAATAAGCCCTATACAAGCCACTTAGCATACATCATACAAGATAATATCAATAAAGATTTCAAAATCATAGTCTTTTGACATGGCTGAAGTCTAACACAAGTATCAATAATCCATCTAAACATTTAAAAGAAGGTGATTTAGATGCAATCCATACATCACATACAATGTTTGGAAACTTAATAAAAGAAAGCAATAATAGTCTCATAGTCCTCGGAACGTGAGAACTCACCAACTCATGATCTTCGAATCGTCAATGAGATAAATTAGCTACGAGAGTGAGAGGTAGGAGTGTCGGACCCTACAATAATGAGATAATGTAGGCACAAGTATGCATTAGTACGTGGAATGTACTAAGAATGGGGCTATATGCATAAAATAGACATGGTAGCATGAAGGTGTTAAAACATATAAGACATGATAAATATTTAATCATTTAAAACCTTAAGGAAACAATGACATGTAAATCATGAAATATGGTCAATGCATTGAAATAAGAGATATAAGAAAAGCTTTAAAGAAACATAGTTAATTTGTGGGACATGAGCTTTAATAGACAATAAGACCATCACAACTATATCATGGAATCTAGTATATCCCTCATACCGAAATAAGGGAAGTCTACTTGCCATGGTTGAATTAGTACATATCATCGTTTGATAAGGTGAATCCACTAGCTAGGTCATTTAAGAAAATCCTACTGGGGCACGTAGTTTGGGACTTGAGGTTGCTAGTAGAGACTACCCTATTTGAGCCTCTACCTCAAAGCCCTCTCGGTGCTAAATCTGAATCTCAACAAAATAGATAAAATTCAAATATCATTGTAACATAGGAAAGGCAATGAGCATTATGAAACCACATCTTTTACATCAAAATATAGAATAGCTTCTTAAATTGCAATTCAATATAGGCGAGAAAACCTTTCACTAATGTTAATCCATATGAGAAATAACTTACACAATCATGATCATATTCGTTTTTGAGAACCATTCATTATAACATCGATACATTCATTTAAAAGTACTCTATCATCATAAACATCATTTTCATAAGTCATGAATAATTCCTCAAAATTCATAGTTCATTGGTTCATCATAGATTCATAGTTGAAAATAAAAAATTAGCCATGGGCCAATATAATTTCAACTAAATAACATGTGTTAACATTGATTCATGCATTATAAGGCATAATTAGTAATAATAAATCATAAATGAATGAAACCCATAAAGAACTAAATGAAACCCTAATTTGATCAATTGGATTTTTTATTCAGGAATTGGAAACCTTCGAGATCCCATGGAGGTATGGACTCCATGGGTGAATACCCACATACCTTGCTACTCAAAGCCCACAAAGAATGGTGAATTGTAGACTTGAATTGATCCTAGCTTCTTCTTCTTCCTCTTCTTCCTTAGTTTGAGAGGAAATTAGGGGAGTCAACTTGGTTAGGTTTTGGGTAATTAGGATAATAGGGTTAAAGCGGGTAGTTTTAAGACTTAAAAGCCTTATATAAGGCTTAGGGTAGAAGATAAAATGACATAGTAGTGGTTTAAAACAATTAGGAAAAGACCTAAAAGCCCCTAAAAAATAACTGTAGGACTCGATCTATAGTTCCAACCTACAGACCATAGAACTTTCTATGGTTTGTACAGTTCAATCGTAGACCAAGTACTAGGACGATAAAATCACTTAACTTTATACAAGACCTTTGTACGAACCGTATGACTTCCCAAGGCCCATAGATCCTAACCGTAGAACTCATCTTGGACCTCAAAATCTCACTATGTCTGGAACTACTTACAAGACCTATCTATGACTCATAGATTCTTTTACGAACCATGCTAGTGAACCATAGAAAAGGTTTTGGGACTTGATTTTTAAAATAATTTTTGTGCCTTTCTACGAGACTGGTCTACGACCCGTAGAAAGACTTATGAACCGTAAACTGGTCTTGTAGACTTGAACTTAGTGCTACAATTTAATGCAGTCCTTCCCTTTTAGAATCCAAAGTGTTACATTATCTCCCCTTTGGAACATTGGTCCTCGAATGGAAATCAAGGCAACTTAAAGAGGGTATGGAAAAGATCTAACAGCCCAACAAGAATCCAACTTCATCAAAATGCACATAACCAAGGAGGAACGTCAATTATAAGTTAAAACATATTCACAACATCATTTCATAAGGCATACATGCAAATCATGCTCAAAAGCACATAATCATGAAGAAATCAGTCAACCTAACTTATTTTCTAAAAAGTGAAATTTTCATGAGCATGCATACATGGGGAAACATGAGGATGACTAAGATACATGAAACCAAAAAAATGAACCGTAAGGAACTAAATAATTTAAGCAAGAGAATGATCACAGGGAAAGAGATGGGGAAAATGAGACATCATATAGGCATCGGCCTCCTAAGTAGAACTCTCAACGCTTTGATTCCTCCAGAACACTTTCACAGAAGCAACTTCCTTATTTCACAACTTTTTAACTTGCCGGTCCAAAATCTTAACTGGGACTTCTTTATAAGAAAGACTCTCCCTTATACCAATACTCTACAATGGTCTAATAGAAGTTAGATCACCAACACATTTCTTTAACAAAGAGACATGGAAAACCAAATGTACCGATGCTAAGTCATTAGGCAAATCAAACTCATAAGCAACTTATGCATCAAATCTAACATTGGCCCACATAATAGAGACTAAGATTCTCTTTCTTCCCAAATCTCATCACACCTTTCATGGCTGAAACTTTCAAGTAGACCCAATCATCAACACTAAATTCTTGATATCTCCTTCTAACATCGTCATAAGACTTTTGTCGACATTGAGACATTTTTAACCTTTCTCTAATAAGCCAAACTTTCTCCATTGACTCATATACAAATTATAGACCTATCAAAGTAATCTCACCAATCTCAAACCACCCTATAGCACATCTACACCTCCTACCATAAAGATCCTCAAATGGAGCAATACCAATACTTGAATGATAGCTAGTATTATAACCAAACTCAATCAAAGTCAGATGATAATCCCAATTAACCTAGAAGTCAATACATAAGCTCTAAACATATCTTCCAATGTTTGAGGATGAAAGGCAGTACTTAGCTTAATATGAGTACCAAACCTTTTTAGAAAGACTTCCAAAATTAAGAAGTACATTGGGTACCACGATCAGAGATAATGGATAGGGGAACTCCGTACAACCTAAACATTTCTCTTAAATAGAACTTACCATAGTCTTCCGCCGAATATGAAACCTTGACGGTAATAAAATGAGCCGACTTCATCATACAATCTACATTAACCCAAATCGAGTTATGTTGTCATCGAGTGTGGGCTAAACCAACAATAAAGTCCATATTCAGATCTTCCCACTTCAAAGTAAGATTACTAATGTCTTGGGACAAACCTCCTAGATTTTGATGCTCAACTTTAACTTATTGATATTAAGGACACTTTGCCACAAATTTTGCAATATCCTTCTTCATCCCATTCTATCCTGCCGTAAGTCGCGGTACATCTTAGTGGCTCCCAGGTGAGGAATATAAGGAACAATGGGCTTCTGATAAGATTTTTTCTCTCAAGTCATCAAAATCAGGAACAGACAAATGACATTTATATCAAAGCATACCATCTCCTCCTTGGGAGAAAGACTCAACAGTATTTTTAAGCACTTTTTATTTTAACTCAACAAAAATAGGATCAAAACCTTACTTGGCTTTCACATTTGATACAAAGGATGATCTTGAACCATTATGAACAATAACGCCACCTTCATTGGAATCAACCGACCGAGCACCCAATTGGGCCTATGTATGAACATTACAAACCAATTCCTTCTTATATACCTCAATATAATCAACACTACTCATTGTTAATAGACCAAGACAATTCGCCACCACATTCACCTTAACAGGGTGATAAAGGACACTCATGTCATAATCCATTAACAACTCAAGCCACCTTCTTTGGTGAAGATTTAGATCCTTTTACATGTACACACATTGTAAACTTTTGTGGTTGGTAAAGATATCAACATGGACACCATACAAATAATGCCTCAAAATTATTAGGGCAAAAACCACAACCATTAGTTCCAACTCATAGATAGGATAGTTTTTTCCTGAATTTTACGTTGACTTGAAGCATATGTAGTAACCTTCCCAATTTTCATAAGAAGACACCCTGATCCAATCCTTGTAGCATCACAATAAACAACAAACCCATCGCACTTTCAAGAAAGTCAACAAATGCGGAGGTAAGTCTATCTTTCAATTCTTGGAAACTCTTTTTACATGCTTCACTCCATAAGAACATAACATAATTTTGGGTCAATGTGGTGAATGGAGAGTCAATCAAGTAAAATTTATCGAAAAACCTTTATAATAACAAGCCAAACCTAAAAGATTCTAATATCCATAGGGGATAGAGGTCTAGGTCAACTCTTAAACACATCCGTCTTCTTGGATTTACATCAATACTCTTACCAGAAACAATGTGACTAATAAAAGCCACAGATCTCAACGAAAACTCACATTTACTGAATTTTGCAAAAATTTGTTGGTTCGATTGTACTTGATACAGAATCCTCAAATGATCGGCATGCTCATCATCACTCCTTCAGTAAATCAAAATATCATCAATAAACACAATCAGAAACATATCATGACATTATCTAAATACTCTATTCAACAAGTCCATAAATGTTGGTGGAGAATTAGTCAAACCAAACGGCATCACTAAGAACTCATAATGACCATACCGAGTTTGGAAAGTCATCTTTAGAATGTCATTTTCCTTCACCCTCAATTGGTAATAATTCGATCGGAGGTCAACGTTAGAGAAGTAAATTGCACCTTGGAGTTGATCACACAAATCATCTATCCTCGAAAGATGATACTTATTCTTAATGGTAATCTTGTTAAATGGCTAGTATTCAATGCACATGAGAAGTGGACCATCATTATTATGAACAAACAAACCTGGAATACCCCATGGAAAGAAACTCGATCGGATGAAACCCTTATCCAACAAATATTTCAACAGTTCTTTCAATTACTTAAGTTCTGCCAGGGCCATGCATTAAGGAGGTATAGAGATAGGTTGTGTATCTAGAAGAAGGTCAATATTGAAGTCTATTTCCCTTTTGGGAGGAATATCGAGTAAATCATCGGGAAACACTTCTAGAAAGTCATTCATAATGGGGTCCGACTCAGAGTAGGGTTTTGGAATCCCTATCTCTAACCCGAACAAGATGATACATGCAACCTTAGAAATCATTTTTCTAGCTTTATGACAAGAAACAAACGAACATTTAAGCATAGAATTTCCCCATTTCCATTCTAGGACGGGGTTCATTTGGAAACAAAAACTTCACCATTCAGGTTCTACAATCAACATAAGCATAACAATAATGGAGCCAATCTATCCCAAGAATAATATCAAAATATAACATGTAAAGCTCTACAAGATCAACGTGAGTGACTCTATGGGATAAGGAGATGGGATACTTTTTGTAGAATATCTTAGCCAAAATAGATTCACTGATAGGTATAGAGATATAAAAAGGGTCTAACAACATATCCAGAAGAACTTTAAATGTCATAGCCACATATGGTATTACGAAAGACAAGGTAGCACTAGGATCAAGAAAATCATAAACATTAAGATGAAAGACTTTCAACATAAAAGTAAAACATCAAGAGAACCCTCTTGATTATGCCGAGTTTCAAGTGCATAGAATCGGTTTTTATTTGAAGCACTAAAACCCAAACCACTAGGCGGAGCTTGCCTACCATCCTTTCCCTTGTCAAATCTAGAAGGATAGTCTCTCAAGAGGTGACCACGTTTTCCACAACCAAAACAATTATCCGTACCCATCAAGCATTTTCTTAGATGGCTCTTGCAACACTTTTGGCATACGAGAACTAAAGAACCATTTCCTCCTTGAGGCCTAGGTTTATACAATCTTTATTTTTTGAAATTTGGAGTAATAGTATTGGAGGAACCTTGACCGAAAAACCTTTATCAAAACTATAAACAACCATGTCCATTGGACCTTGAATGTGAGAAGCCAGCATCACCATTCGTTGCCTTCTTTACCTCCCTAGATATTTCCCAAACCTTTTCCTCTTCAATTTTTTGATCATGAACCATTAGATAAGAAATTTCCATTTTCTTAATCATGAGAATGGCGGTATAACATTCCTTAACAACCATTTTGGTAACTCTTGAAACAAACATGTTCATCTTAGCTCTACGATCGACAACCATAGTAAAAGCATGTCTAGACAATGTTGTGAACTTCAAAGCATACTCCTTTACACACATATTACCTTGACAAAGGTTAATTAATTCAAGCACCTTTGCCTCCCCCATCTCAAAGGGAAATAACTTATCAAAGAAAGCAACCTTAAACTTCTCTTAATCAAGAGGACCCACATCAACCACCCTATATTCCTTCCATTGGTTCAACCAAACTTGAAAAACACCCTTAAGTTTATAAGCAGACAATTCCACCTTTTCCACTGGCGTCACTCCCATGATCATCAGAACCTTTATTCATTATTGATGAACTCTTAAGAATCTTCTTAAACCATGGCATCATGAAACTCTGAGGGATTTATAATAGTGAAGTCCCTCACTCTACTTACCGACATACCGACATTTGGGTTATAGAGACCACACCCTCCCAATTGGCTTGAGTTGTCAAGGCTTGAGCCAACACTTTACAAGTAGCTCGAAACTCTACATTAGTCACTTGTTCGGCCAAAGGGTTGGCCAAAACTTGAGAAGCTTCTCGTTCCATATTCTCAAAAGCATTCCTGCTAATATATGCTCTTCGAATGTATATATCTTGAAAAGCATCGGATAAGAATTAAGAGAGAGACATATAGAGTTAAACTCTATTACACGAATTTAGAATGATGAAAGAAGTGGAAATTCCTAAATGTCTTATAGCTTCTCATTCATAAATTTGGTGCTCTTCAAACTTATGAACAAAACTCTACTCGACATGGCTTATGAGACATCCTACAACCTTTCTAAACGTTGCTCTAATACCAAGTTTATCACAAACCAAAGTATTAACCTAGGTGTAACATGGCCTACACAAGCCAGTTAGCATATATCATAAAATATAATAGAAATAAAGAATTCCAAATAATAGTCTTATATCATGAAAGAGTTTTTGACATAGCAAAAGTCTAACATAAGTCTCAATAAGTCATCTGAACATTTAAAAGAAAGTGATTGGGACATAACTCATACATCACATACAATGTCTAGAAATGGAAGTAAAGAAAGCAATAATAGTGTGATACTCCTCGAAATATGAAGATTCACAAACTCTTGATCTTCGAATCATTAATGAGATCAACTAGCTAAGAGAATGAGAGGAAAGAGCTTTGAAACCTACAATAATGAGACAATGTAGGCACAAGTATGCATTAGTAAATGGAGCATATTAATTATAGGGCAATATGAATAAAATAGAGATGGCAGAATGAATGGCTTAAAACATGTATGACATGACCCATATTTGAACATTTAAAAGCTTAAAGAAACAGTGACATGTAAATCATGAAATATGGCCAGTACATTAAAATAAGAGATATAAGAAAAGCTTTGAATAAACTAGTTAATTTGTAGGATATGAGGTTTAAATGATCATAAGATTATGAGAGCTATATCATAAAATCTGGTATATCTATCATACTGAAAGAAAGGGAGTCTACTTGCCAAGGTATATTTTGTACATATCATCTTTTTTGAAAGAGGATCCACTATCTAGGTCATTTTAGACAATCCTACGGGGGCATGTAGTCTTGAACTAGAGGTCTCTACTAGAGACTACGCTATTTGAGCCTCCACCTCAAAGCCCTCTTGGTGCAAAGTTTAAATCCCAATAGAATAGATAAAAGTAAAACATTATTATAATATCATAAAAGCAATGATCAATACCAATCCACATCTTTAACATCAAAAACTATAATAGCTCCTTAAATTTCAATTCAACATAGGTGAGAAAACATTTCACGAATATGAAACCATATGTAAGAAATACCTTTCACAATCATCATCATATTCGTTTGTGAGAAAAAAATTTCACAACAACATCTGTACTTTCATTTAAAAGGACTCTATCATCATAAACATCATTTTCATAAGTCATGAATAATTCCTCAAAATTCATAGTTTATGGGTTCATAGGTTCATCATAGATTTATTGTTGAAAATCATAAATTAGGCATGGGTCAATATTATTTCAACTAAATATCTTGTATTAACATTGAATCATGCATTATAATGATTATTCAACAATAATAAAACATAATTTAATGAAACCCGTAAAGAATTAAAATAACCCTAATTTTATCAATTGGATTTTCTATTGAGGAATTGGAAACCTTAGGGACCCCATGAGCAATGAACTCCATAGGTGAATACCCACTTACCTTTCTACTCAAGGCCCATAAAGAATGGTGAATTTTACACTTGAATTGAATCCTATTTTCTTCTTCTTCTTTCTTAGGTTGAGAGGAAATTGGTGAGTCAATTTGGTTAAGTTTTGGGAAATTAGGATAATGGGCTGAAGTGGGTAATTTTAGGACTTATAAGCTTTATATAGGTCCTAGGTTAGAAGACAAAATGACATAGTATTGGTCTAGAATAATAAGGAAAATACCCAAAAGCCCATTGAAAATAACTGTCAGACTCGATCTATGGTTCTGACCTACTGATTGGAGAATATTATATGGCCCGTCATAGTCAATCGTAGACCAAGTACTAGGACTATAAAATCACTTAACTTTTGATAGGACCTTTATATTATCTATAAAATTTCCCACGGTCCATAGACCCTAACCGTAGAACTCATCTTAAACCTTTAAATTTCACTAAGTTAGGGAACTACCTATGAGACCTATTACGACTCGTACATCCTTTGACGGACCATACTTGTAAACTGTAGAAAAGGATCTCAGAATTGATTTTTAAAATTATTTTTCTCACTTTCTATGAGGATGGTCTACAACCCATAGATAGACCTACAAACCATAGAATGGTCTCGTAGACCTGAATCTGATATTGCATTTTAATATAGTCCTTCCCTTTTGGAATCTGAGGTGTTACACAATTGCACTATAGAGGGCACTTTAACCACATAAACGGTCCCAACACTTTGATTTCATTTTTTGTTGAAAAGAGTGAAGTCTAGAGGTTAATAGAAGAACCATATCACATGGTGCAAAGCCCTTTTTATCAATTGTCTAGTCATCCTTCATCTTCATCCTATCCTTGTACAGGGCTGAACTTTCATATGCGTTCATCCTAAACTCATCTAACTAATTCAGTTGACTTAGTTGTTTATCAGATGCATCTCCCAAATAAGGATTAAGTTTTTTTAGTTTCCACATGGATTTGTGCTCAAGCTCTACCGGCATGTGACAAGACTTTCAAAACATAAGTTGATAAGGAAAAATACCTATGGGAGTCTTGAATGTTGTGTCTACCTATAATGCATCATAAAATTTCTAGATAGATTTGTTTTGTTGGCAGTCACTATCTTCACCGAGATTGTCTTTATCTTATGATTTGAATCCTCCACCCATCCACTAGATTGGGATGATATAGTATCTTCATATTGTGTCTCACTCCATATTTCTTAAGTTGAGCATGAAACAACATGTTTCAAAAGTGTGAACTACGATGGCTAATGAATGTTCTCAGTGTACAAAATCTGGAGAAGATGTTTCACTTCAAGAATGTTGTGACACTTTTCCTTCATTATTGGGAAGTGTGACTACCTCCACCCATGTGGATACATAGTCAACAACCACAAGTGTGTATTTCATCCCATTGGAATTCAAAATGGTCACATAAAATTAATGCCCCACACATCAACTAGTTCAATCACTAGAATTAGAATGAGGGGTAGCTCATGTCTTCTTGAAATACCACTCTCTCTCTAACTTTTATCACAAGTCGTAGAAAATTCATGGGCATCTTGATAAATAATCGGCCAATAATAACCATATTGTAATATGTTATGGGATGTCTAGATACCACCAGGATTCCCATGAACAGTGGAGGGATGACATGCCTCTGGTATACTCATCATCTCCACCTCAGTTATGCACCAACGAATAATCCCACCAGTACAAACATGAAACAAGTATGTCTTTTCTTAAGAAAAAATTCCTCCCATCAAACATGAACTTTTTGAGATGGTGGAAGGACATATCTGAAGGTACCACATCACTCACTAGATAGTTTGCCAAATATACAAACCATGGGATCAGATCTTGCAACATAGAAAATACTTGTTCCTCTTTAAATGTATTGTCAATCTGAACACTATATGTTAACTTCAACATTGCTTCTTCTTATATCCTATACATATGATCAACTACCTGATTTCAGTTCCCTATCAATCTCTAACCTAAAAGTTAAGTTCTTGCGATAGTAAAACCCAATGAATCAATCTTGGTTTGGCATCCTTCTTGGTAATCAGGTACTAGACTACTGCATGATATGTGTGCATAATTACTTTGGTGTCAACTAAGTAAGATGTGAATTTCTTGAATTAAAAACTACTGCAAGCAATTCATATTCGATCACGATATAATTCTTCTAGGCAACATTTTGAGCTTTGTTGGCATAGTATATAGGATGTAAGATCCTTTCTCCTCTTTATCCTAAAACTACACCAATTGCCACTCCACTAGAATAACAAATCGCTTCAAATGGTTTAGTCTAATCCTGTGTAATAATTATGGATGTAAAGATCAACTTCTCTTTTAAACTTTCAATTTTTTTCACACATGTATCATGAAACACAAACTCCATCTCTTCTCTAATAGTTTAGATAGTGGATGTGCAATTCTAGAGAAATCCTTAATAAAACTATGATTGGAACTGACATGCGCCAAAAAAATTTGAACACCCATTACAGATATTAGCGGAGGAAAATTTTTGAGCACTTCAATCTTCGCTATATAAACCTCTATATCCTTTTTGGAGATCCAATGGAAAATAACAATACCTTTTTTTCATGGAGTGAAACTTCTCCCAGTTAACTACTTGACTGCATTCTCTACATATTTTCATCACCTCACCTAAATGGATATAGCAATAATTAGATGAGTCACAAACCACAGATAAATCATCCATGAATACTTTAATAGTGTCCTCTGCCATGTCTAAAAATATGGACATCATACAACTCTAAAATAATGCTACCGCATTACACAACCCAAATTTCTTCCTTTTGAAAGCAAACGTTCCATATAGACATGTGAAAGTGGTCTTCTTTTAGTATTTAGTGCAATCATTATCTGATTATAACCTGAATAACCATCAAGAAAAAGTTGTCACCATTTACTAGTAAGACAGTCTATTATCTGATCCATGAATGGCATTAGAGAGTGCTCTTTTTCTGTCCATGCGTTCAACTTTTTGTAGTACATACGCACTCTACAAGCCGTGGTTGGCCTTGTTGGAATGAGCTCATTCTTTGCAATTGGGACCATACAGAATCCTCCGTTCTTTGAAGCACATTGAACTGGCCGTACCCACTTAATGTGTACAATAGGATAAAATATACGAGCATCCAACCATTTGATGATCTCCTTCTCGACTACCTCTTTCATAGATTGATATAGTCCGTGTTGATGTTTAATATTGGGTTTATAGCCAAGCATGAATTTGATTTTATGAGAACATATCCCTAGCGAAGTACCTATAATGTCCGCAATTGACCAATTAATTAATGCTCCTCTTGAAATCCTTCAACACATAAGTCAAAACCTTCATTGGCCTTTTGTCTAGGTTTGCAACTGTGATAACCGCCAAATGTAGTTGGTGCCCAAGAAAATATTCCTCAAGTTAGATGGAAGAGCCTTAAGCTTTGCAACTAGAGGCTCCTCAAAAGATAGTTTTTTAGGAACTATTGTTTGAGTCTTTATATTCAAATCTAGACTTTTAGAGTATGCCCAGACAACCCTATTCTGGCGAATGCACCATCCATATCTTTGCATTCTGCAATGTCCTCCCAATCAAAGTTCATGATCACTGTTGGGCCCAAATCGCACACATAACTGCATGTGGTCATTCAAGTATTAAAGTGACTCTTATAAGAGCTGGGTATCATACCCACAAGGACTTACGCTTAGAATCACTCAATTTCTCTAACTTTCAGCTAGTTACAAGTGTTACCAAGATTTCAAAAGTGATTTAGTTTCTAATTCTAAGAATTAAACAAGATGTAACAAACGCGATTCAATTTCAAGGGTTTAAAAACAATGATTGGGTAAAGTCCAAAGCTGCATCTTTTATCAGGATTCATGCAATTACTATCATTTAAAATTGGTATATATCAACTATCGAATCAATGAATCACAGGGTTAACTGTATGATCATGGTCTCCCTACCTCTAATCTCCTACAATAAATAACAACCTAACTACATCGTTGAGTAGGGATAAGCTAGATTAAGTACTGAGCATTACTATTTCTTCTTGTATAGTGATCCAAGCAAGGTTTCTAAGTATATCCCTATCCTAGATACAAATTAACCCTAGTTATTAAGGATTAATCATGCTCCTTCTGCCCTATGTTCTATCCTCTTATTCCTCTCCCGAGTACAATTTGGGCAATATATTTATTTCAATGGTGATCAATCACGAAATACAAAAATCAAGAACATAAGAAAGATTCATATTATAACTGACACTAATCTAACGAAAAATTAATAGATTACAATCATCATGTAGCCACAGCTCTAGAACTAAGGTATTTAGCTACTCATGATCTAAGATACGATCAAGCAATGTTCAATAAACATAAAGACATCGAAAGGAAAAGGTTTTAGGAAAGAACACTAAAAATGGTGAAAACATTCTCCCAAGTCATCGTTCTCCAAATCCTAGAAAAAGAATGTTTTAATAAAACAAAATAATAACCTATTTATCCTACAAGTCGAAATGGCCAAAATTGGACTCAGGAAGGCGACGCGGAGGCACTCACTTATTTTGTTCAGAGACAATTTCCTCTTCTCCGATACGCGGGCACTCCACAGAGTGTTCTAACTTAAAGTCGCTTCTCGCTAATTAAAATTTAATTCCTCTCCGTGACACAGAGTCACCTCCATAATTCAATTTGTGAGAAAATGCACTCCTCCGCGACACGGCTGCTACACGGAGGACTCTACCTCACTTTGACTTTTCACGAACCAAACTAACATTCCTCTCCGTGATGCAAAGAGGATACAAAGATACCTCGATTGATATTTCTTCACTCTTCTTCCTTGCTACCTTTTGACTTGGCTTTCTTGTGTTCTCCATTGTCTATTTTCGTGCTCGTTTCTCCAATTAAGTTCACCTACACAACTAGTCATGTTGGTTAGCTCATAAACAAACAAAAGACTAGATAAAACTATAAACAAACACATATTGAATTCAAACTTAGCTTAAATATGGGCATTATTAGATTTCTAGGCATATCAATATGCCTAAGATCAATCACCATCGCCAATGCTTCAACACCCAATCTCTCCTCAATATTTACCTTTGATTTCTCATCATCATCTAGATCAATCACTGAAACAACCTTCAAGTCACTAGAGTGATTCATAAACTAATAGATATTGAAATTAACCTAGTCATCATTTAGCTTGAACTTCATCTGCCTTTTTTCCATATCAACTTACGCACGTTCGATCGAACGAATGGTCACCCTGGGATGATGGGGACCTCAAAATCGACCTCAAAGTCAAGAACCACAAAATCTTGTGGAAATATAAAAGACTTAACTTTCATAAGGACATCATGGAGAACGCCTACCAGCTTTTTCACTATACAATTTGTCATAAGTAGCTGCATTGTAGTCGGTTTAGGGGCTACCAAGCACAATTAATGGAGTACTACTAGTGGAATCAAATTTAAGCTAGAACCCAAGTCACATAGATATCTAGCAAAATTTAATATTCCAATAGTTCATGGAATTGTAACAATCCATGATCCTCTTTGTTCTGCACAAGAGAGTGAGTGGCTATGGCAATCCAATGATGCAACTTATGATCAGATTCACAACTCACGACCCTCTTCTTATTCACCAGATCATTCATAAACATGGCATACCGTGCAAGTTGTTCAAGTGATTAACCAAAAGTGCGTTTACTGAGAGTTGCTTCAGCATTGAGATAAACTTACGATACTTTCCTTCCTCAACCTTCTTAGCAAATCTATATGGAAATGGTGGAGAAGGTTGTAGTATGGGAGTTATGATTTGACTGTCTTCCTTCTTATTCCTTATTTTCTTTTTAGGTTCACCCACATATTCCCCCTTAATAGATTCGGGATCATTTGATTTTTCTACCACTATCTATATTGGCGGATCCACGGTCTACTTACCACTTTGAGTAGTAATTACCATGTAAATTCCATCATTTATTGAATTATTGACTTTATTGCTTGGAAGTGTTCCCTTCTGGATTTTGTTCAAGGTTGTGGACATCTGGACTAGTTGTTGCTAGCCTGTCTAATAATTGTTGCATGTAACTCCACCTTCTGATTCATACCCAATATTTTGCTTTGCATCTCCTTGATATTTTCATGAGAAGTTTCAACCCTTTTCCACACTTTGTCCATCACGTCTTCGAGCCTTGAGAAACTTCATCCTCCATCAGGATTTATTGGTGTAATGTATGCATCATTTCTCTCATTCTTATAATTATCTCTCCTCATCCACTCACCATCTCTATTCTGGCCCATGTTTTGGTCATTGTACCCGTTGTGGTTGAAGTTATTATCATGATTGAAGTTATTATCCTGATTTATTTACCTTGGCGCTAAGTATTTGGATCTTATATTTGGCATTAGTCTGTAAACTCGTTTTTCGATCAGCCACATAGTAGGCAAACACGTAATCCTTATGTGTTTGTGCTATGCTGATAATGCTAAAACTACTCTTCAAAACAAATCCAAAGAGTAAGAGATCATTTTCAATAAAAATTACCAACTAAGAGTCGGGGTTGAATCGCACAAGGAGTAGTGTAATGATACAAATCCAAGAAGTGAATTAAAGTGTGACTAATCTATTGTATTAGATGAGGCATATAAGTGGATTATTCCACAAAATTTAATAAAATACTTTCAAGATCTAGTAGGAGCAACAAATTAAACTAAATAGAGTTTAAGAAATATAAATCGATTTTAGGGATGTAGGGATTTGAAGTTCAATAAATCTAAATGACCATGTATAAGTTGGGTCATCTTCAATCTTCTTTCGATCTCATAACATTAGTTCATAAAATCTCCTTTCGTTCTCATTTATGTGATTTACAATTCAACCCATTACTTTGCTTTTACAACTAGATTATGCTAGATTGCAAACATAGAGCTAATTACCCACTCTTATTTGGTCTTTTACAGGTACCAATTTTAGATATGAGATAGGATTAAGTTAGCCACCTTAACTCCTCAATTAATCACATGCTAAAAGCTCAAACCCTTGGTGGAAGGCTAATGAGTGGTAGATTTACAGTCATTTTGAGGCCTATTTAGTTTAATAATTTGGATCATCATTGCCTATTTTTTTCCTAGTCTAATGATATTTTGATGATTTGCAGCTATGAAGGGTAAGGGACAAGGCAAGGATGAATGTGTGAAAATAGGGCCAAAAACATAAAAAGAAGTGTAAACTCCACATTGTTGATTGCCTAACATGAAGGGCGGATCTCCCTATGGGTACAACCTCTGCCAAGTTGATATTGCACTAAAATTGAATTAATTGAGGCAGGTTGACAAACTCAAAGAGGAACGGCGACTCGATGAATGCAAAGGGAAAATCGATGACCATCACCAAAGGTGACATTACTTGGAGAAAAATTGAAGGCTTAAAAGGCAAACAATGGTAGTAATCATTTTTGCATCGAATATGAAAGCCATAATCGAATGAGCTCAAACAACAGAAAGGCGAGTTAAGGAGCAATTGGTGATCTATCGAATGTGCTTGACAAGCATAACTAAAGTCACCGAATGGGTCACGTATTGAGTTTTGGACAATTTTTAGAAAACTATAAATAGCCCAAACGAGAGAGAAAGAAGAGGTCCAAAAATTATTATAGAGTTTTGAATCTTTTAGAGAAATATTTTTACTTAGTGAAGAACACTTGTCTAGTTTTGGAGTTTTTGAACTTTGTTATTGAAGTTGATTTTGAATTGGGTATTACTTGTAATTGCTTAATTTCATGTTACCCATTACTTCTTTCATGCAAGAAATAATTTCTTTACACTTTGTAATAAGTGGCTAAAACTGCAAAGTCTAAGGGTGCTTTTATAAGGTTAGGTGTTGATTTAATGTAGTGAGTATTGTGTTATGCTTTGTTTTGCTGCTATTCATACTTGGATTTGGGATAATTAGAAAGGGGTTAACTAATGGGTTAAGGTTGGTAACTTAATTCCTATCTCCAAACTCCGATTGATGCTCGAAAGAGATTGATTTGAGTGGGTAATTTTTTTATACTTCCAATTTAGTTTTAATGTCTATAATTTTCTTGAAAATAGAGATTATGGTTCAGATCTATTTTCCTTATTTCTGCATTGAAAGGGAGAATAGTTTAAGGTATTGAGTTATTAATTTATGCACATAGATGAGACCAAAAGGGGATTATATGAACTGATACTATGAGATCGAAAGAAGATTAGTGTCATCGAAGATGACCCAGCCTATCCATGAATGGTCATCACGATAGAGCAGCACAGTTATCCTTATGTGATATCAATTTCCAATCCCTGCATCCCTAGATTATTTCTTACTTATCTGATTTTTTGAAATCTTTGTTTAGTTGTGATTGTTGATAACAAAGCCCTTTTCTCAAATTTAGTGGAATCATCCACCCAAACGTTCTTATTGCTACAAATGAATGGATGTACATTCCAAATATCTTGATAGAATTCTCTGTGCTATATCATTATCTAGGGGATTCAACCCCGACTCTTAGTTGGGTATTTATATTGATGACGATCACTTACTCTTTAGAGTAGTTTGAGTGTTATAAAAAATGGAGTCGCCACCAGAGAATGATGTCTGAGAATTAATTTTTAGAAATTAGTTTGTAAATTTATTTAGTTGTAGTGAAATTGTTTCTTTGTGTTATTGTTTGCTGATTTGCAGGTCTAAAACATGAGTGACCAAGGTAGTTACAAGGATAGTTACTAAGGTTAAAAAGACAATATGGGTGATTTGAATAACATTGATTAACGTTTCAAGGACACTTCATCCAATTCTAAGTGTCAATGATCGCTATTCAGTATATAACCCAACTAAATGAGTTGGGGTTGAATCCCACAGGGTGTGCGGTACATGTCTAAGATTCAATAGGAAAGTGTGAACGTGGTCAAATCACTCATAGGAATAGACATTATTGAATAAAAACATCATTCAAATCAGGGGATGACACGAATGTCAAATGGGGGGTTTTGGTTTCAATTATCAACTACAATAGCAAAAAATAATACGAAATAACAATAATAAGACGGGTTTTTGGGATGTGATTTGATTATAGGCTAATATAGACAAATGGGTAATCACAACTATTAGAAAATAGCTAGATATTAGTGAGTAAGTTAGAATATAGAGGAGGCAAACTTTATCTCGAACAAATTACCCCGCATCAAGTCAATTTCTCTCGAACATCAATAAGCATGCAAAATAAGAATAGCTCACACCTTAGTCCATTCACTCTCTTGAGCTGAATGTGTGGAATTGGGTTTAGGATTCACTTTCTCGAGCTATACCCACTGGCCATCAATCAATAATCTTAGTTTTAAAACATCTCTCTCAAGCAAGCCTAAAACACAATGGTAAAACTGCATTTGCAACTACAATTCTTAAATTAAACCATAATTAATAATTGAACTCACTTCTAAAAAGCATTTAAACTAACAATTAGCAATACCCATAAACTAAATCAGCCCATAATCACATAATCACACCCCAAGAATTTGAGGTTTTAGCTAGACATTATAAAAAGATAAAATCATTACCAAATTGAGTTTCCATTAACTGGGTAAGATTGATTTTGTCCTTACAATGTTCCAAAGTAAAGAATCTCAAAGACCCACTTCCAATTTCTCAAAAGTGAAAAACTTCAATTCTTTAAATCTAAGGAAAAACTATAGAAAACATGTCTCTCTACTCAGAGTAATTACAATTCAGAAATGAAAATTAGTAGTAAAAATTGATCCTCAACTAAAATGTTCAAAAATGTATTTATAGTCGCCAAACATATGTTTCAAAGAGTCACTCGGTGAAGTAAGTCGGGCTCGCCAATCCACTCAGTGATCCTCCCTTTGGTCAATTCCATCACCTTTCTACCTTGGCCTTCAGCATCCTTAAGGTATGTAACTTTGGATGATCCAACACTACATCACAGAACCACTCGGCGATCCGCCGACAGCTCCTTTCTCTCACCGACTTGGTTCTTTCCTTCAGGGCTTGTCACACTTGAACTTTAGGCGGTCAAATGGTCATTCGACGACTCGCCAAGTGGACTTGGCGATCACCAGGCTTGCCTTTCTTTGTTATTTCACCTTGCTTTCTTCCTTTTTGCAAATTAGTTTCCTTTCTTTGTTCCTCGATCCATGTACCTAGAAATCAAGGGTTTTACATTAGTTATTGGCACAAAATAAGCATTTGAGGACACTAAATCATTATAAATAAGTCCAAATCTCAGACTCATCAACACCCCCAACTTAAACTTTTGTCTGTCCTCAAGTAAAACTCAAGTTCAACAGTTCAAAAAAGATGTCTCAAACAGTGTTACACAAGACGTAATCATGAATGCACACAACAAGACTCAACTTACTCATGCAAGGATCAATTGTGCACTCAAAGGTTCAAGTTGTGACTCACTATTACCAAAGATTGTCAAGTTCACAATACTTGCTTCAAATGCAAGTTCAAGCTCAACAAAGGTACTCAAATTCCCTCACACAAAGATGATTCCATATTCACACACAATGATTCAACATTTATAGCTCCAGAAGCACATACGACTCTCACACTAACAAAGATGAACACATGCATGACTTAACCCATAGGTTTGCCCGTATTTTCCAATCAACATTCGTTTCATCTCACTCAAGATCAAAAAGGTCTTTTCATGGCTTGTAACGGGGCTAACTGTAAAAGTATGGTCATTTAGTCTCAGTGGCTGATATCCTCATGAAATGTTGTATGAAAAACACTTTCTTTCCTTTTCTTCAACATTTGCACTCATGCTCAAAATTCACCCCATTATTTAATTCTCATGGAATACCGGACACCCCATTTCTTTTGCACTTTCACAACTTTATTTTTCAACTTTTTCGTTCTTTTTCTTTTACAACTTCTTTTTTTTTCCTTTTTTTTTTTTTTTTTGTATGGAGGGGTTCCATCTTTTTCACAACCATGAATCAAAGGGGGACTTCTTTGGACTTCTTGGTTTACCTTCTCCTTTCACCACACCCCCAACATAGGCTTTTGGCCTAAGTTGGCTATTCAAACAAATGAAAATTTCCTGAGGATTATGGGTGAAAGGATAAAGAGAGGTCTCATTTGCTCAAGTTTCTTGCAAGAAAAGGGTAAGGCTCAAAAAGGGAGTTCAAGCAAGGTTCACACACTGACAAGGTAGGCCAAAAAGAGGTATAATGTCAAATTATTTCACTCTTCAAATTGTTGCCTAAGATTATTTCAAGAGTTTGCATCACTTAGTCAACCGAACCAACGGGGCAAATTCTAAGTGTCATCACATATGCTTCACGGTAAGCTCATCACACAAGGCATTGACACCAATATCAAACAAGACTCTACACTTTCTCTAGTGTGCAATGTTCATCACAAGAGACTCATTCGATACCCAGCTAGTCACAACGAGATGCAAAAAGTTCACATATTATCTATGCAACTTCATTTGGCCTCATCGTAGCCACACATTCATTTTTGTTTGATTGAGAGCACTATTCAAAGCATCGGTATTGATCATAACCGATACTCAAATTTGCACAAGAACATCCACAATTAAACACACACAAGAGGTGGCAAATTTTTTCAGAAGGTTCCAAAACCAATTTGCAATTAAAACAAGAAGCCACAAGCTCAAACATCCACAACAGAGTATCAAAACAAAATTTACAGCACAAAACTCAATATATAAACAAAAGATAATAATCATAAGAGCTAGGTATGGAAATACCTCACCCCACCACAAATAAAATGCAATTTGTCCTTAAATGCAATAAAAACACTAAAAATCAATAAAAGTAACAAAGAAAGAGGTAAAGAGAAGTCCTATCTTTGCAGTTGCTCCATTTGTCGGGGCATCAATGCCCAATGCAACACTCTGATCTTGGGCATCAGTGCCCAGGGTATCAGTAACACTAGATCCGGCCATAGTGGTGCCTGCTAAAGAAATATACACGGTTGAATCTATCATTGCCTCCTTAACCTCTATGAGGACCTCATAGGTCGCCTCCTCATCGACACCAGGCTGCTCCTTATTAGTCTCAGCCTCAGACTCGGCAGCATCTACCTGCTTAGCATGAATCTCATCTCCGGTGGTAGCCGGAGGCACATATGTATCGACTGGCATATCAGGGATCTCCACCATCCCAAAATTCATGGAAATATCTGTGGACTTCAACTAGTCCACGTCCTTTCTCAACTTAGCAATAGCGGCCTTTAGAGTCATCACCTCCTTAGGCAACCCCCCTTGTTGTCTCGGGTTTAAATAAGATGAAATCTAACCCATCTGGGTCTCTAACTGTTTGATCGAGACAGAATGAGAGGTAACTGTCTGGCTAAGAGTTGATACATATTCCTTTATCTCTTTCAAGATTTTATCGGACCCCTCAACGTTTTTGAGAATACGAGAGATCATATCCTCAGATAGTCCACCCTCAGAATCTTTGGGATTTTGGCGCTCGTAGGGAGAAACATACCTATCCTTCTCCCTGTATCTTTTCTTCCAAGTGGGGTTACGATCCCTCCACTCTCTCTCACAATCTTTCCAACCTTCATCCCTATTCCAACCTTGGTTACCACCCTGCCTCGGGTAGTTTGCATAATAATCACCTCCATGGTTGGCTAGGAAATTTACCTTTTCATTATACAACACTTGAAACTTGGCCTCATCGGGGTTTACACATCCAACACCCACAATATTGACACTTCTAAAAGCAGCTCCCATGACATTCTTGGACAAAATGTCAAGTTGGGTCATGATCTTTGCCATGTTTTGGTCCCTCTCCTAGTCTTGCTCAAGCTGCTCCTTGGTCAATTTAAAAGTGAGAGGGGAGACCTGATCTTTGCAGGTGTACCAAGCCCAGTTAATTGTTGTCATACCATCTAAAAGCTGGGTTGCTATAATGTAAGGTTGTTGTATCAAACCTCTGAGAGAAAGTTGGTTAGCTAATCCCTTGTTCACCGAATCAAGGCTTCAGTAAAAGTATTGCAGCAAATCATTGTCGAGCAAACCATGAGTTTGGCATTGCAGCACCAACTTCTTGAATCTTAGCCAAGTCTTATGAATTGGCTCACACTCCAAATGCTTGAAGTTGTGGATGCTATCCCGAAGTGTCATCATCTTCGAATGAGGGAAAAATCACACTTGAAATGCGGTGACAAGCTCTTCCCACGAAGTTATGGAGTTTCTTGGCAGTTCAGCCAACCACTTACATGCTTCTCCCATTAATAAAAATGGGAATAACCTCAACTGAACCAACTCTTGGGATATGTTCTTAAAGGAGAATAGCCTTCAAACATCAACAAAGTTTATGACATGCTCATAAGGATCCTCATGAGCCAACCCACCAAACAACCCTTTCAATTGCAAGAGCTGCAACATGGTGCTTGTAATGTGGAACAGAGTGTTCCCTTCAGCTGGAGGAGAGCGAATGGCACCAATTCCACCCATTAGATGAGGGTCATTAACATTCAGCTCATTGACATCCTTGAGGTTGCCGATGTCATCTTGGTGGCCCACTTGGCAACCATTGCTCCCGTTGACACTCATTTTCTCAGTTTTAAAAACAACAACACAAACTAAAACTAAAAGTTAGTAGATTCAACTATGACTAACAACTAAAAAATTCAACTTTACCAAAGAATCATAATCAACACCACTCCCCGGTAGCGGCGCCATTTTGATTAACGTTTCAAGGAAACTTCATCCAAATCTACATGTCAACGATCGCTAGTCAGTATATAACCCAACTAAATGAATTAGGGTCGAATCCCATAGGGAGGGGTATATGTTTAAGATTCAATAGAAAAGTCTGAACGTGGTCAAATTAGTCATAGGAATAGAAATTATCAAATAAAAACATCATTCAAATTCCTCCAAACAACCTTCAATCCTCTTCATGTTTATCATCCTCCATCCTAATTCCTCATGTGTAAATCAAAAGTTTGTGAAATAAAATAAGTGTGTTTAAGTTTGGTTCGTTTTAAGTCTTCAAGGTTTTTCAAAGGTCTTTAGGGGCTTCCCGAAAGGGAAACCTCTCTCTAGTCATCATGTAAGTTTTATGTTGTTAATTTCCCGAAATCCCCTAAAAAATATGTAATCAGTTTATCTTGCTGTATTGTTAGTATTTACTTGCTATGTTGATGTTATGTAAATTACTATATATGTACTTGCTATGTTGATGTTATGTAAATTAATATATATGTACTTGCTATGTTGATGTTATGTAAATTACTGTATATGTGCAAAAAATGATTATCCTTAGTATATGGTTAGCCTCTTAATTTCTTGACAATGACTATGGATTAACCTGTAAATTCCTAGGATGGTTGGCATTGATAGTCCGCCTAAAGTAAGGACGAATTTGTTGCTAGATGTATATCCGGGGTGGGGCTAAAGATGAATTTGTTAGGAATAAAGGCTAAGAGGAAGAGATAAAAGGGATAAAAAAAAATAAAAAATAAAAGTAAAATTGGGGAAATTAGGGAATTACTTCATAAATAAACATGATAAAACCAAAAGAGAGAGGGAGTACTGAGTAGGATTTACATCATATTTAACAAAAGCTATATCCGACCAGCACCAATTTTATCAAAATAAGTAATAATTTAAATCTGTTTTAATATTGGTATCAGAGCAAGAAGTTTTTTGGGAAAAAATTAGTATATGAAAAGATATCCTTCATTTAGCAATATGTGATTTATATAGAGAATATAATCTTAGAAGAATTGTTGTAAAAAACAAAAGATAGCTAGAAAGGAAATATAATATAAAAACTATAGAAGATTTGGATAAATTAATTGATCCAGAATTCCTTAGTAATACTAGATGGGAAATAATAAGTTACGATAGTGATATAATTTGGTGCGATAAACGAATAAAGTGGATAAAAAGAAATTTAAAAAAGGAAAGTTGTCAGTTAGGATAATTAATGCAAGCTTTAGTCAAAAGATATAGACAGTTAGATTAGTGGCTTCACGAAGAAAGAATTCATAAAAACATACTAGTTACTACAAAACGCGAAATTGAACAACAAATAACTTTGAAAAAACAACTCACAACTGAACAATCTAAACAAGATATAAGATATCTTTATAGAGAATTAAAATATACTATACGACAAATTGAAAAGTCTAACATAAGAATAAGAAGATACGAAAGAAGACTTGAATATATACACTTTGGATAAATAGATGCCTCTAGAATACATTAAGCGAATAAGATTAAGATATAGTTGGTTGTACGAAGAAATACAATATAGATTTGAGCTTAGAAACACGTTAAAAGTCTAAATAGATTATTTAAATTGGACAGAACAACAATTAGCTAAAGAAAAGTCTAGAACCTATCAAATATATTCATTAATAGAAGATAACTATCTTATAGATTCAATAGAAGAACATAAAGATAATCTTATTAACAAAATAAATAGCATTAAATTGGATATAAAATATACTAATAATAGGATAAGATACTATAGAAGGATTTGCTCAATTAGAAGTACATTAGGATAGAAAACATAGATTCTTTAAGACATCTTGAATATTTAGACTTAAGAATACACCCGAAGAAAAAATATAGATCATTACTCAAAAATAATATTTTAAAGTGTAATTTTTCTGAAGGAGAACATATACTACACTCTGAAGATAAGCAATATAATACTTTAATAGACTTAACAATAAATCTTAGTGAAAAAATTCAACAACAAGATAAAATTATAATAAAACTATTAGAAGATATAGAAGTAATACAAAACAAACAATTTAAGATCCTAGATAAACTAGAAAAGAATTCTGACTTCTTAAAAGCACAAGAACTAGAAATAGATAGACAAATTCAATATTTAAATACAAAATTTAATCTAGAAAAAATCCCTACAAAAATAGAAATAGAAAAACTGGTAAAAACTATAATAGAAAAGCCTAAAGATCTAGAAATTAAAAATACCCAAGTAGTAACAAAAATCATAGAACAAGTAGAAAAAATAACGAGTGAAATTAGTTATTTAAAAGAAATAATTACAAGACTTGAAAGGATCTCACTCTCATGAGTGAAGAAGATATAAATTATAAAAAAACATTAGAATATACAACCAACTTCTATCAAGAACCAATAGGATATTCTAGTCATATTTCCTCCAACCAAACAGACAAAGTAATTCTAAAACAAAACAATACAATAATAGCATTACTAATAGAATTAAACATAAAAATAGATAAAATATTAAAGGAAAAACAACCTGAAAAAATTCATAAAAATACCGAAATAGATGAATTAATTACCCAACTTAAGAAAGTAGAAATAACACCTAAACACGAAAAACATAAGTTAACTAGAAAACCTCAAAAATGGACTTTCTTTCAAATAAATGAACAACCCAAGAAAGCAGACCAAGTTTCTCAGAAAATCGAATAGGGAACAGCCTGATTTCACGAATATTATCTGGAAGACCATCAAATAGGGAAGAAAACCAAGAATTAAATGAAATTATAAACGTAGATAGAGATTTACAGATTTTCCAACAAAATCAACTAAAACTATTAAATCCAAAAACTTTATATAATGTAAAATATTTCTCTAAAGATAATCAATTATACAGACACTATAGAGAAGAACAGATATCAGCAATAGGAAAAGACTTTGCAATCTTAAACTTAGTAAATCCAGGTTTTATAAAGACAATAAAAATTCCCAAACTAATGTTAATGCATATGGGACTAATAGTCATAGGAAGAAAAGGACTAACAAGAAAAAATTTAGGATCAAAAGTTTTAATTGTACTATATGATGATAGATGGTCAGATATAAAGAAATCTATCATAGGATTAACAGAAGTTGACATGACAAGTAATGGCGGAATTTTCTATATTAGCCCAGACTTTCTAATTAATTTAAATGAATTTGGAAAGCATATTAAAATAGGAATCCAGACAAAAGGATATGAAGAAATGAATAATGGAAATAATTTATTAATGTGTGTAGGTTTCATAGGAAAAATGACCTTCAGTAGTAACACAAAATTCAAGCTTCAAGTAAATGATGTGGTAGAAGTAATGGGTAATAAAGGAATAAAAATAATAAAACCAATAAAAATAAATCCAGAAGAATATGCGGGGTTAGAATGGAACTTAGATAAATTAAGTAAGCCAAAGATATTTACTCCCGAGCAACATTTAATGTATACTAGCTCGAAAGGAGAGACATCAATTAGGTTTACATACTATAATTATACTAGTCAAAGAGATTTAGATGACAATGAAACAGAAAGTACCATACAAATAGAACAAGAAGAATTCATGAATATATAATTAATACAAGAAGGGTACGAGGTAGAAAAAGCCATAGAAGAAGCAAAAAGACAATATCAAGAAAATAGTATTACAGTTTTTAAATGTAAAGGATGTAAAAAAGGAAAAATGGATATAATGGAAACAATAGAACATTTTAGAATGTGCTAAGAAAGAGATGATAATTTAGCATATAGAGAGGAAGAATACAATAGAGAAGAAAAAGAAGACACTTTATCCATAACTAGTTATATGGAACTAATGGATGAAGCAACTATTTCACACAGTGCTAGCCCTTTCCAAAGAACTACTGCAGCCCCAAGTGTTAGTTATGGTACAGGGAATTTGCCTAGACGACAATGGATTAGACCTGACCAACAAATAAAAGATAATATCATACCAATGGAAAAAAGAATGCCTATAGAAGAACCTATTAGATTACAAGAAGGAGGAAATGAAGGAAAATTATTAAATATAGCGGCACATGATCCACAAATGTGGAATACAATAATAGACTTATGGAAAGGAATAGTGGTAGCAGATTTTATTAAAAACTATCAAGAGATAGATGTTGAGACTATGTATATATACTTAGAAACCTTTTTAGGAGAATCTTGTAAAGCAGTGTGGGAATCTTATAAACAAACCTATCCACAAGAATTTCAAGGATTAATAGAATTAGGACCAAACCCATACAATTTTGCAAATAAGATACAGGTGTTATTAACAGGAAAAGACCCTAATAGTGGCTTAGTAGCATTACAAAGAAATGCTTTAATAACTAAGCACATCAAACTGGATGCACATAAAGAATTTTCTTAAAGATTATTTTTACTATTGTACTATTAGTGGGAATACATTTAATGAAGAATTAGGTAAAAAATTATTTAATAAATTGCCTGGAGATTTGGGAAGAGAAATAGAAGAAAGATGGTATAAAAGAGAAGGAGTGGTGCAAAACCCTACACTCTTATGGCCTAGAGGACAAAAAAAAATCACATAATGGAAATACTAACAGAAAAATGTACAAATATACAAATACAAAAGCAATTAAAACAAAATGAAATGAACTTTTTCAAGGCAATGACATACATTACCCAAAGTTATGATAAAGAACCTAGTAAAATAAGAAAATATAAAAGAAGAACAGCTTATAACCAAAAACCTTATAAACATAAAAAATATTTCTTGAGAAAATCTTCAGCGAGAAAGCCATATTTAAATAGAGATAGACATGTTAGGAAATATAGAAATGATAGAAATTATAAAAATAAATTAGAATATTATATTTGTGGAAGTATAGAACACTTAGCAAATACATGCCCTAAAAGGAATAACATGAAAACTAGGAATTCTCGGTTAATAGAAGACTTTCAAGAAACCTTATTAAATATAGATGAATATATGTCAGACACAGAAAGTATATATTTTGTGGTAAGCATAGACGCAGCAGAAGAAAGAAACACTCAATCAAATACATCCGATTCAGAGGATGATAATTTAATAAATGAAATAGAAGCGAAAAGAAATGAAGATTTCATAAATAATCTACTAATAAATACTATGATGAATATTGCACAAGAATGTACACATGAGTTCGAAAGACTAAAAGGAATAGATAGTAACCAATGTAATATATGTAAATGGTATCCTAGTAAAATAAATAGAGCAAAATATAAAAATTGTTATATGGAGGCCTGTATTTGTTGTATAGAAAATAAATTAAAACAAAAAGTAAATCAAAATGAAGAACATGTCCATACAAAAGACCAGGCCACTAATCTAAGACTAATAACTCTAAAAACAAGAGTAAATAACTTAGAACAAAGATTAATTACATTAGAAAAAGGAAAAGAAAAAGTAAACGAGGATAACACACAGTCACAAGGTACCATACATTTAGATCAAATAGAAAGTAAATTAATGAACATAGAAGAAAATAATACTAGTTTTATATGCAATGAAGATAAAAAATTTGGAACAACAAAAATACTAGTAAGAATAAAAATAAAAGATATAGAAATAGAGACTTTAGCATTAGTAGATACAGGTTGTACTAGCTACCTTCTTAATAAAAGGATACCGCCACACAATCTATTACCAACTCTAAAAAACTTTAAGGAACCTATATAGGCAATACAGATGGATGGAACTTATAATATTTACGATCAATATATAGAAAAGGCACAAATAAGTTTTATAAACACATGCAGTGAATTCTATAAACCGACATATAATATGTATAAGCTATTAGTAAGAGATCTTAATATTAAAACTAACTTAGTATTAGGTTTACAATTTCTTATACAAAATAACGGAAGTTGTCTATTCTCTAGAGATGGGATAATGTTATTTAGAAATACTACTTATACCCCAGTACAAATTAATAAAATTCCAACTAAAGAATTACCTAAAAATAAAGACAATAAACTAAATACTAAGATAAATACTGCAACTCCATGTTGTGACGACAGTGGCAATAATGGTAGTTGTTGTTCAAACAACCTATATGAAGAAAAACAAGAAGAAAATTATCCAGAAGATATATACCTAGAAGACATAAAATTAGTCCAACAAATTAAAGACAAAGTTAAAAATATACCCGACTTACAAATACCATTAGAATTTGATTACTTAATAGTACAAACAGATGGAAGTAAATTAGGATGGGGAGCTATCCTAAAATCTAGACCTAATAAATACAGTCCAAAAAATGAAGAGAAAATATGTGCCTACCAAAGTGGACAATATAAAGAAAAAGGTAATATGAGTAGTATAGATGCAGAAGTATTAGCAGTAATATATGGACTTAATAGTTTTAAACTATATATTTTAAACAAAACAGAAATATTAGTAAGAACAAACTGTGAAGCAATAGTTAAATTTCATGAAAAAATAAATAGTAAAACTAGCAGTAAAAGACGTTGGTTAAATTTTATGGATATAATATCTATATACAATAATATTGTCTTTGAGTATGTTAAAGGAAAAGATAATTATCTAGCAGACAAATTAAGTAGATTACAATTAAAAACTGACTTTTATTTCAGTATGAGACCAAGCATGAGACCAACTGGCCAACAGCCAGCAGACAAAGGCAAGGGCATTGCCCAGCCAGGTACTTATGCTCAGACATTATTAGGAAGACAAAATTTCAGACCATTAAGTACAACAGACAGTGTAATGGAGAGAAGTCATTTCGGTAAGTATAATTTAATTGCATACCTTAAGTGTAATTTATCATTTAGAGTAAATCTAGAATGTAATTTAGACAAGGCTCAACAATGTTTAGTGGATAACTTATGGATAACACACAATAAACAGGATACTAAGTATTTTATAGCAGCTTCAAATGCGTTATGTCAATATTTCTCAGATAAAAATAGAGACAATAAATTTAAATATTATGTAGTTATACATGGCAAAAATAAAGATGTTTTTCAAACTTGGATAGAAGTAGTTGATTCTATAAATGGGGTAAAAAATCCACTCTTTAAAGGTTTTAATAATTTCACGGAAGCTTTAGACTATGCCAGAGGAATACTTGGGCCTAACTATCATATTTCACCAGCTCTTAGACAAAGCCCAACCCATATACCTCAATACAATATCCAGAAAGACTCAGGCAAAATAATATTCTGTGATCATTGTTCCTCTATGATTGAGGGCTTCAAAAGACTTAATACCAAAAATGAAGTTCTTATTCAGGAAAATATGAGACTCATGAAACAATTAGAGACTTTCCAAAGCAAATATGTTTCAAGAACAGACATAACTAGCCAGACTGAAAATATGAGTTCTCCATCTCTCTTAAAAATAGATGAGACGGGTATGCATTCCCCTCTGAATGCTAAGAACTCTACTGTATCAGAGAAAGATACAACTAGTCTGGTTCAAACAGTAGCCGGTAAAGACTTATCAAATCCATTAAAGGCTATCACTTTGCCAAAAAGTGAAGAAGAGGAGTCTTCTTCCTCACGAAGAAGATTACCTAAATCTTTTCAAAAAGACTCTTTCAGAAAAATAGCAGCCTTAAAAAAGAAAAAAAATGAAAAAATACAAAATATAATTAAACAGACTCTAGAAAAATTCTTTCAAAGCCAAAGTCAAGATAAACATGTTATTAACAAAGACAAGCCTAGTCCTAGCAATGCCAGATCAACTCCAGACTCAGAAGACAGTAATCACAGTCATGAAAGTTCAGATGAAAATAGTACTCAGGACACACAAGACCCTTATGAAGATGATGATTTGAGCATGAGTTTCGATACTGTAGCCTTACATAATTTAGACACTTAATGCTTTATTAAGACAAGAAGATGATACACACGAAGACAAAGACAAGAAGACGATAAGATAAGATGCAATGTGGCAAGAATTGGTTCAAATAATATATAAATTATTAGGAGTGTGAGGTGGGGATGCCCACTAATGTCTTGTAATAATAAATGAGTGTTGTCACTTTATCACTACCCTCCAAAAGAGGGAAAAACTGTTGACACACGCGTCTGTACAAAAGTCTAAAAGATAATGATGCATGTGACGATGGGGCCCAATGAGCACCCGACTTGCATTATTAATGGAATCTTATCAAGTTGTGTCAGCCATCAATAATGGAGGCCACGTAGTAATGTTTTAGGACCATTCTTTTATTTTCTCTTTGTCTATATAAGAGTGTGAGAAGGAGAGTAGAAACATAGAGTGAAAAATTTTGAGAGCCTTAAGAAAACCTCCAAACAACCTTCAACCCTCTTCATGTTTATCATCCTCCATCCTAATTCCTCTTGTGTAAATCAAAATTTTGTGAAATGAAATAACTGTGTTTAAGTTTGGTTCGTTTTAAGTCTTCAAGGTTTTCATATAATTTAAATGAAGGATATCTTTTCATATACTAATTTTTTTCCAAAAACTTCTTGCTCTGATACCAATATTAAAACAGATTTAAATTATTACTTATTTCGATAAAATTGGTGCTGGTCCGATATAGCTTTTGTTAAATATGATGTAAATCCTACTCAGTACTCCCTCTCTCTTTTGGTTTTATCATGTTTATTTATGAAGTAATTCCCTAATTTCCCCAATTTTACTTTTATTTTTTTATTTCTTATTTTTTTATCCCTTTCATCTCTTCCTCTTAACCTTTATTCCTAACAAATTCATCTTTAGCCCCACCCCAGATATACATCTGGCAACAAATTCGTCCTTACTTTAGGCGGAGTATCAATGCCAACCATCCTAGGAATTTACAGGCTAATCTATAGTCATTGTCAAGAAATTAAGAGGCTAACTATATACTAAGGATAATCATTTTTTGCACATATACAGTAATTTACATAACATCAACTTATCAAGTACATATACAGTAATTTACATAACATCAACATAGCAAGTAAATACTAACAATACAGCAAGATAAACTGATAACATATTTTTTAGGGGATTTTGGGAAATTAACAACATAGAAACTTACATGATAACTAGAGAGAGGGTTCCCTTTCAGGAAGCCCCTAAAGACCTTTGAAAAACCTTGAAGACTTATATATATATATATATATATATATATATATATATATATATATATATATATATATATATATATATATATATATATATAATTTAACTACACATCAATGAAGTTTAATTTAATAAATTTAATTTATCGAGGTTTATGTATGTATGTGTATATATATATATATTATTGTATTATTTTGTTTAAGGATACTTTGTCTGTTTGGCTAGAGGGAGTATGATTAGAAAATCCTATTGGTTCGTTGTATATTCTAAAGCTTTTTTAATAGTTTATATCTTCTTCACTCATGAGAGTGAGATCCTTTCAAGGAAATAAAGGAAAAATATTAAATATGTAAATAAATATGTAAATATATATATATATATATATATATATATTTATCTTACCCTGTTCATCTCTTCTTCTTAACCTGAGTTCTTAACAATTTCATCTTTAACCACACCCTGGATATAAAGTCTGGCAACAAATTCGTCCTTTCATCAAGCAGACTATAAAGGCAAAGAATCCTAGGAATTTACAAGTTAATCCATAGTCGCTGTTAAGAAGTTAAGGAGCTAACCATATACTTAGGGTAATTTTTTAACACATGTACAACAATTTACATTAAACTAACAACTTACGAAAAATGAAAATATTAAGAAAAATAAAAAGATTAAACTAACAACTTAAAATATAACATAAAAAGATACCATATTTTTGAGGGGAATTTCGGGAAATAAGCATCATAAAAACTTACATGATAAACCGAGAGAGGTTTCCCTTTCGGGAACCCCCGAAGAGCTTTGAAAAAAACTTGAAAACTTTAAGACTCAAACACACTTAATATTATTCCATAGACTTTAATATACAAGAGAGGATTTTTGGTACATAAAGGAGTATGGAGGGAAGAAAGGAAGTTCTATGTTTTCTTAACTTTTTTCCCGTTCTTCTTCGTTCTCTATTTCACTCTATTTTTATTCTCTCCTTTACTTACATATTCCATCCTCTTATATAGACTTAAGAGAACCAAAAGAACGGTCCTCCATTTACTACATGGCCTTAATTATTTTTGGCCCACACTCTTGATAAGATTCCCTTAATAATGCTAGTTAGGTGCTCATTGGGCCCCATCGTCACATGCATTATTAATTTCATCTTTTGACTTATATTACAGACTCAATTATTCGATAGACGCATGTTATGTCAATAGTTTTTCCCTCTTTTGGAGGGTAGTGATAAAGTTACAACACACTCATTTTTACAGAACACGTAGTGGGTATCCCCACCTAATACTCTTAATATTACATGACACGTAGTGGGCATCCCCACCTAACATTTTTGACTTTTGTATACTAATTAATATTTCTTACACCATCTTTATCTTTTTATCTCATTCTTGACACATGCCATTGTTGACTTATTTTTGCCATGTCTTTTTTGTCTTTCTTGACACATGCCATTCTTGACTTTGCCATTCTTTTGCCCATGTCTTCTTGCTTTTTTATCTTATTTTTTACGACTTTGTCTTGTTTCATTTAGTGACTTGTCTTGTTCTTCCATGCTACTTTTGACTTTTTCCCATGTCATTTTGTATCTTTTTCCACCACTTTTTCTCATGTCTTTTTGTATCTTTTTCCACCGTATCTTTTTAATCTAGTTGTATGAGACTTGTCCGTTGTATATCTTCTTTGTAATAGAGAATGAAGTCTTTATAATAGAAAATGGTTAAGTGTCTAGGTTGTGTAATGCAATGGTATCAAAACTCATGCCTGAGTCATCATCTTCATAATGTTCTTGTGAGTCTTGAATATTATTTATCTGTTCTTCGTCTGATAAAGAAGGACTGTGAATGTTGACTTCCTAACCATTACTTGGACTAGGAATGTCTTTGATAATATGTTTGTCTTGGCTTTTGTCTTTAAAAAAAAATTTTAACATTTGTTTGATTATTTTTTCTAATTTTTCATTTTTTTTCTTTTTTAATACTTCATTTTTTATTGATGAGTCTTTTTGGAAGTATTTAGGTAATCTTCTTCGTGAGGAAGAAGACTCCTCTTCTGCACTTTTTGGTAAAGTGACAGCCTTTAACGGATTTGATAAGTCTTTACCGGTCACCGTTTGAACCGGACTAGCTGTATCATGCTCCGATACAGTAGAGTTCTTAGCATTCAGAGAGGAATGCACACCCGTCTCATCTATTTTTAAGTGAGATGGAGAACTCATGTCTTCTTTATGAGTGGTATTGTCTGTTCTTGGTGAGTATTTGCTCTGAAATGTCTCAAGTTGTCTTACTAGTCTCATATTTTCTTGAATAAGGATTTCATTTTTGGCATTGAGTCTCTTGAAACCCTTAGTCATGGATGTACAATGATTACAAAATATTATTTTTTTTGAATCTTTTTGGATATTGCATTGAGGTATTTGGTTTGGGCTTTGTTTAAGGGCCGATGAAATATAATAATTTGGCCCAAGTATTCCTCTTGCATAGTCTAAAGCTTCAGTGAAATTATTAAAACCTTTAAAAAGCAGATTTTTTATCCCATTTATAGAATCTACTACTTCTATCCAAGTTTGAAAAACACCTTTAGTTTTGCCATGTATAACTACATAATATTTAAATTTATTGTCTCTATTTTTGTCTGAAAAATATTGGTATAAAGCATTTGATGCAGCAATAAAATATTTAGTATCTTTTTTATTATAGGCTATCCATAGATTGTTTACTAAGCATTTTTTAGGTTTATCTAAATTACAGTCTGGATTTATTCTTAATGATAAATTGCAATTGGGGTATGATATTAAATTAAACTTACCAAAATGTATTCTCTCCGTCATGTTTGTTGTACTCTGAGGTCTAAACTTTTGTCTTTCTAATAATGTCTGTGCATAGGAGTCTGACTGGACAATACCTTTGCCTTTGTCAATTGTCTGTTGACCCATTGGTCTCATGCTGAAATAAATATTAGTTAGTTTTTAATTGTAATCTATTTAATTTATAGGCTAAGTCATTGTCTTTTTCTTTAATATATTCGAAAACAATGTTATTGTATATAGATATTATATCCATAAAGTTTAACCATCTTCGTTTACTACTAGCTCTACTATTTATTTTTTTATGAAATTTAACTATTGCTTCACAGTCTGTTCTTACTAATACTTCATTTTTGTTTAAAATGTATAATTTTTAAAACTATTTAATCCATATATTATAGCTAACACTTCTGCGTCTATACTACTCATATTTCCTTTTTCTTTGTATTGTCCACTTTGGTAGGCACATATTTTTTCTTCATTGTTTGGACTATATTTATTTGGTCTTGATTTTAAGATGACTCCCCATCCTAATTTACTACCATCTGTTTGGACTATTAAATAATCTGACTCAAGGGGTATTTGTAAGTCTGGTATATTTTTAACTTTATCCTTAATTTGTTGAACTAATTTAATGTCTTCTATATTAAAGTGTTTTTGTCCTTTACTACCTATCTTTGCATATAATAGACCTGCTATTTTTCCTAAGTCTTGAATAAAATTTCTCGCATAATTTACTAATCCTAAGAATTTTTGTAATTCTTTTGTATTATCTAGCTTATCAGGCATATCTAAAACTTTTTTAGATATATGTGGTTGTAATTTTATTTTCCCTTCTCCTAATGTTACTCCTACGAAGTTTATATGTGTCTTACATAATTCCATTTTCTTTTTACTAATTATTATTCCGTATTTTACAAAATAATCTAAATACTGTCTGTAGGTGTCCTAAGTGTTCTTGTATGTCTTTGCTAAATACTAGAATATCATTTACATATACTAATACAAAATTCTTATAATCTCCGAACATATCATCCATCTTTCTTTGGAAGATAGGCGGAGCTGTCTTTAAACCAAAAGGCATGGCTAGCCACTCAAAATATCCTTCAGGACAAGTGAAAGCTGTCCACTCTATGCTTTCCGGGTGCATTTTTACCTGCCAGTATCCTAACTTACAATCAAATTTACTAACAATATTTTTACCTTGTATTCTATTTATTAACTCACTTTTATCGAGTAATTTATATGCATCTGTTCTAGTATTATCATTTAACCTTTTATAATTTATTACCATGCGAGCTTTTCCTGTTACTTGTTCACTATGGTTTCTAACCATAAAAGCTGTTGATCTATGTCTAGATGTGGATCTTCTTATTACTTCTAATTTAAGTAATTCTTTAATCTGTTTAGTAAATTCTTCAGTGTCTTCATTATTTGCTTCTATTGTTGCTGTTTTTATAGCATACTCAGGATTTATTTTGTCTAATTTACACATAATTTTATCACTTCCCCAGTGTATTAGTGGTTTTTCTCCTATAGTATTTATTCCTTTTTGAAAGTTATAAAATTATGTTTCTACATTTATTAAGGTATAATCCTTTTCTATGTCTTCTATGTATGTATCTTCTATATTATTTTCTTCTTGTTTTTCTTCATATAGGTTTTTCGAAGAACAACTACCATTATTGCCACAGTCGTCACAACATGGAGTTATATTTTTTGTATTTATTTTATTGTCTTTATTTAATTCCTTGGTTGGAATTTTTCTAGTTTGTACAGGGGTATATGTTGTATTCCTAAACATCATTATTCCATCTTTGGAAATTAAACAACTTCCGTTATTTTGTATAAGAAATTGTAAGCCTAAGACTAAGTTAGTTTTAATATTAATATCTCTGACTAATATCTTATGCATATTATATGTAGGCTTATAGAATTCACTACATGTATTTATAAAACTTATTTGCGCTTTCTCTATTTATTGGTCGTAGAGATTATAAGTTTCGTCCATTTGTATTGCTTGTATTGGTTCTTTTATTGTTTTTAAAATTGATAAAAGATTGTTTGGCAGTATCTTTTTATTAAGTAGGCAACTAGTGCAACCTGTATCTACTAAGGCTAAAGTTTCTATCTCTACATCTTTTATTTTTATTCTTACTAGTATTTTTATTGTTCCAAATTTTTTATCTTCATTGCATATAAAACTAGTATTATTTTCTTCTACATTCATTAATTCATTTTCTATTTGATCTAAATGTATTGTACCGTGTGACTGTGTATTCTCCTCGTCTATTTTTTCTTTTCCTTTTTTCTAATTTAGTTATTCTTTGTTCTAAGTCCTTTATTCTTGTTTCTAGGGTTATTATTCTTAGATTAATAGCCTGGTCTTTTATATGAACTTGTTCTTCAGTTTTATTTACTTTTTGGTTTAATTTATTTTTGTATGCAACTAATACAAGCTTCCATATAGCAATTTTTACATTTGGCCCTATTTATTTTACTAGGATACCATTTACATTTATTACATAGGTTACCATCTATTCCCTTTAGTCTTTCAAACTCATGACTACATTCTTGCAAAATATTCATCATAGTATTTATTAATATGTTGTCTAAAAAATCTTGATTTCTTTCTACTCCTATTTCATTGATTAAATTATCATCTTCTGAGTCAGATATGTCTAATTGAGTATTTATTTCTTCTGTATCTATGCTTACTACTAAGTATATACTTTTTGTATCTAACATGTATTCATCTACATTTAATAATGTTTCTTGAAAATCTTCTATTAATTGAGAATTTCTAGTCTTCATGTTATTCCTTTTAGGACATGTATTTGCTAAGTGTTCTATACTTCCACAAGTATAGCATTTTAATTTATTTTTATAATTCCTATCATTTCTATATTTCCTAACATGTCTATCTCTATTTAAATATGGCTTTCTAGCTGAAGATTTTCTTAAAAAATATTTTTCATGTCTATAAGGTTTTTGGTTATATCTAGTTCTTCTTTTATATTTTCTTGTTTTACTAGGTTCTTTATCATAACTTTGGGTAGTGTATATCATTGTCTTGCAAAAATTCATTTCATTTTGTTTTATTTGTTTTTGTATTTGTATATTTGTATATTTTTCTGTTAGTATTTCCATTATGTGATTTATTTTTTGTCCTATAGGCCATAAGAGTGTAGGATTTTGCACCACTCCTTCTCTTTTGTACTATCTTTCTTCTATTTCTCTTCCCAAAGCTCCTGGTAATTTATTAAATAATTTTTTACCTAGTTCTTCATTAAAGGTATTCCCGCTAATAGTACAATAATAAAAATAATCATTTAGAAACTTCTTTATGTGTATCCAATTAGATATACTTAATTGTTCTAATTTGATTACAGCATTTCTTTGTAATGCTACTAAGCCACTATTAGGGTCTTCTCCTGTTAATAACACATGTATTTTATTAGTAAAATTGTATGGGTTTGGTCCTAATTCTATTAAATTTTGAAATTCTTGAGGGTAAGTGTGTTTGTATGATTCCCATACTGCATTACAAGATTCTCCTAAAAATGTCTCTAAGTGTCTATACATAGTCTCAACGTCTGTTTCTTGATAATTTTTAATAAAGTCTGCCACTACTATTCCTTTCAATAAATCTATTACTGTATTCCACATTTGTGGATCATGTGCAGCTATATTTAATATTTTTCCTTTATTTCCTCCTTCTTGTAGCCTAATAGGTTCTTCTATAGGCATTCTTTTTCCTGTTGGTCTAATATTATCTTTTATTTCTTGGTCAGGTCTAATCCATGGTTGTCTAGGCAAATTACCTGTATTATAATTAACACTTGGGGCAGCAGTAGTTCTTTGGAAGGGACTAGCACTGTATGAGCTAGTTGCTTCATCCATTAATTCCGTATAACTAGTTATGGATAAATTGTCTATTTTATCTTCATTTATGTCTTCTAATTCATTTATCCTATATGCTAAATTATCATCTCTGTCTTGGCATATTCTAAAATGTTCTATTGTTTCCATTATATCCATTTTACCTTTTTTACATCCTCTACATTTAAAAACTGTATGGTTATTTTCTTGGTATTGTCTTTTTGCTTCTTCTATAGCTCTTTCTACCTCGTATCCTTCTTGTATTAATTCTATATTCATAAATTCTTCTTGTTCTGTGTCTATGGTACTTTCAGTTTCATTATCATCCAATTTTTTTTGACTTGTATAATTATAGTCTGTAAACCTAATCGATGTCTCACCTTTTGAGCTAGTGTACAATAAATGTTGCTCTGGCGCAAATACTTTGGGTTTACTTAATTTGTCTAGATTCCACTATAATCCTACATATTCTTCTGGATTTATCTTTATGGGTTTTATTAATTTTATTCTTTTATTACCCATTATTTCTACTACATCGTTGACTTGGAGTTTAAATTTTGTGTTACTGCTTAAAGTCATTTTTCCTATAAAACCTATACACATTAATAAGTTGTTTCCATTACTCATTTATTCATATCCTTTAGTCTGAATTCCTATTTTAATATGTTTTTCAAATTCTTTTAAATTGATTAAAAGTTTGGGCTTATATAAACAATTCCTCCATTATTTGTCATGTCTACTTCGGTTATGCCAATTATAGATTTCTTTAAATCTGACCATCTATCATCGTATAATACAATTAGAACTTTGGATCCTAAATACTTTCTATTTAATCCTTTTATTCCTACAATTATTAATCCCATATGCATTAACATAAGTTTGGGATTTTTGACCCTTTTTATGAAAGCTGGGTTTACTAAATTTAGGTTTGCAAAGTCTTCTCCTATCGATGATATCTGTTCTTCTCTATAGTGTCTATATAATTGATTATCTTTAGAGAAATGTTTTACATTATATAATGTCTTAGGATTTAATAATTTGAGTTGTTTTTGTTGGAAAATCTACAAATCTCTATCTATATCTATAATTTCATTTAATTCTTGATTTTCTTCTATATTTGAGTGTCTTTTAGATAATATTCTAGAAATTATATTATTGCCTATTCTATTTTCTGAGAAGTTGGGTCTCATTGTCTTGGGTCACTTTATTTGAAAGAAAATCCATTTTTGAGGTTTTCTAGTTAACTTATGTTTTTCTTGTTTAGGTGTTATTTCTACTTTCTTAAGTTGAGTAATTAATTCATCTATGTCTGTAGTTTTATAATTTTGTTCAGGTTGTTTTTCTTTTAGTATTTTATCTATTTTTATGTTTAATTCTACTAGTAAGGCTATTATTGTATTATTTTGTTTAAGGATTACTTTGTCTGTTTTGCTAGAGGGAGTATGATTAGAAAATCCTATTGGTTCGTTGTATATTCTAATGCTTTTTTATAGTTTATATCTTCTTCACTCATGAGAGTGAGATCCTTTCAAGTCTTATGATTATTTCTTTTAAATGACTAATTTCAGTATTTATTTTTTCTACTTGTTCTATGATTTTTGTTACTACTTGAGTATTTTTTTTAATTTCTAATTCTTTAAACTTTTCTATTATAGATTTTACCAGTTTTTCTATTTCTATTTTAGTTGTCTTTTTTTTCTAAATTAACTTTTGTATTTAGATATTTAATTTTTTTTTATCTATTTCTAGTTCTTGTGCTTTTAAGAAGTCTAAATTATTTTCTAATTTATCTAATATTTTAAATTGTTTATTTTGCACTACCTCTATTTCTTCTAAAAGTTTTATTATAATTTTATCTTGTTGTTGAATTTTTTCACTAAGATTTATTGTTAAGTCTATTAAAGTATTATATTGCTTATCTTCAAAGTGTAGTATATGTTCTCCTTTAGAAAAATTACACTTTAAAATATTATTTTTGTATAGTGATCTGTATTTCTTTTCGGGATGTATTCTTAAGTCTAAATATTCAAGATGTCTTAACGAATCTATTTTTCTATTCTAGTGAACTTTTAACTTGACTAATTTTTTTATATTCGTAGCATATTTTATGTCTAATTTAATGTTATTTATTTCTCTAGTAAGATTTTCTTTATACTCTACTAATGAGTCTATAATATAGTTATCTTCTATTAATGAATAAATTAGATAGGGTCTAGATTTTTCTTTAACTAATTGTCCTTCTGTCCAATCTAAATATTCTACTAATGTTTTAAGAGTATTTTTAAGTTCAAATCTATATTGTATTTCATGGTATAACCAACTATAAACTAATCTTATTCCCTTAATATATTCTAAAGGCATGTATATTTATCCAAATTGTATTTTTTCAAGTCTTTTTACGTATCTTCTTATTCTTAGTTTAGAATTTTCAATCTGTCGCTTAATATGGTTTAATTCCCTATTAAGATAATTTATATCGTAAAATGATTCTTCTAAGGTTAATTGTCATCTTATTTCTAATTATATGTCTAAAAGGTATATTTTATCTAATTTTTCTTCTATAAGCCACTGAGTTACTTGTGTGTACCTTCTAGCTATGGTTTGCATTAATTATCCTAACAAAATTGCTTTCTTTTTTAAGTTTTTATGTATCCAATTTATTCTCGTATTACACCAGTCTATGTCACTATAGTAACCTTGTATTTCCACCTTATATTATTTATGAATTTCGGATCTAATATGTTATCTAAATCTTTAGTAGTCTTAATATTATATTTATTTTCTATCTGTCTCTTCCTTGCTACAACTACTCTTTTTAGATTATATTCTCTATATAAATTCTAATATATAAATCTTATATTTCTAAACGAATAATGTCTTTTCATATATGTATTTGTTCCCAAAAACTTCTCGCTCTGATACCAAATATATATAAACACTTAGATATGAAGCTTAGATACAGATATGTATAAATATGTAAATAAATATGTAAACAAGTAAAACAAGTAAACAAGTATGTAAGCAAGTATTTGATTTAAGAAAATATGTTGTAACTCCTACTCAGTACTCCCTCTCTCATCTTAGTTAAATCATGTGTTTTTACAATAAAATTCCCTAATTTCCCCATTTTTTAATTTTTTCACGTTTTTTTTTTATCTTACCATGTTCATCTCTTTTTCTTAACCTGAGTTCTTAACAACTTCATCTTTAACCACACCCCGGATATAAAGTCTGGCAACAAATTCGTCCTTTCATCAAGCGGACTATAAAGGCCAAGAATCCTAGGAATTTACAGGTTAATCCATAGTCGTTATTAAGAAGTTAAGGAGCTAACCATATACTTAGGGTAATTTTTTTCACACATGTACAACAATTTACATTAAACTAACGACTTAAGAAAAATGAAAAGATTAAGAAAAATAAAAAGATTAAACTAACTACTTAAAATATAACATAAAAAGATACCATATTTTTTAGGGGAATTTCGGGAAATAAGCATCATAAAAACTTACATGATAAACCAAGTATATAGAAGCTTAGATATAAATATGTATAAATATGTAAATAAATATGTAAACAAGTAAACCAAGAAGTAATATATATAGTGTATATACATAGATATATACCTAGTGTATATATATGTATATATATATATATATATATATATATAATTAAACTTCTGTTGAAGTGTAATTAAATTAAATATATATATATATATAATTTAACTATACATCAACAGAAGTTTAATTTAATAAATTTAATTTATCGAGGTTTATATATATACACACACATATATATACATCTGTAATATATATAGTGTATATACGTAGATATATACATAGTGTGTATATATATATATATAGTATATATATACATGTATATATACTATATATATATATATATATGTATAATTAAACTTCTGTTGATGTGTAGTTGAATTATATATAAATATATATAATTTAACTACACATCAACAGAAATTTAATTTAATAAATTTAATTTATCGAGGTTTATACACACACACACACACACACACATATATACATCTGTAATATATACAGTGTATATATATATAGAGTATATATATACATGTATATATAGTGTATATATATATAATTAAACTTCTGTTGATGTGTAGTTAAATTATATATATATATATATATATATATATATATATATATATATATAAATTTAACTACACATCAACAGAAGTTTAATTTAATAAATTTAATTTATCGAGGTTTATATATATATATATATATATATATATAATTAACTACACACCAACAGAAGTTTAATTTAATAAATTTAATTTATCGAGGTTTATATATCCATAATTGGCCTAACTGAAGTAGACATGACAAATAATGGAGGAATTGTTTATATTAGTCCAGACTTTTTAATTAATCTAAAAGAGTTTGGAAAACATATTAAAATAGGAATCCAAACTAAAGGATACGAAGAAATGAGTAATGGAAATAATTTATTAATGTGTATAGGTTTTATAGGAAAAATGACTTTAAGTAGTAACATAAAATTCAAACTACAAGTAAATGATATAGTAGAAACAATGGGTAATAAAGGAATAAAATTAATTAAACCAATAAAAATAAACCCAAAAGAGTATGCAGGATTAGAATGGAATCTAGATAAACTAAGTAAACCCAAAGTATTTGCGCTAGAACAACACTTAATGTATATCAGCTCAAAAGACGAGACATCTATTAGTTTATAGACTATAACTACACAAGTCAAAAATAATTAGATGATAATGAAACTGAAAGTACCATAGAAACAGAACAAGAGGAATTTATGAATATAGAATTAATACAAGAAGAATACGAGGTAGAAAGAGCTATAGAAGAAGCAAAAAGACAATACCAAGATAATAACAATACAGTTTTTAAATGTAGAGGATGTAAAAAAGGTAAAATGGATATAATGGAAACAATAGAACATTTTAGAATATGTCAAGAAAGAGATGATAATTTAGCATATAGGGCAAATGAATTAGAAGACATAAATAAAGAAAATGAAGAAACCTTATCCATAACTAGTTACAAAGAATTAATGGAAGAAGCAACTAGCTCTCATAGTGCAAGTCCGTTCCAAAGAACAACAGCAGCCCCAAATATCAACTATAGTACAGGTAATTTACCTAGAAAACCATGGGTTAGACATGATCAAGAAATAAAAGATAATAGTAGACCAGCAGGGAAAAGAATGCCTATAGAAGAACCATTAGACTACAAGAAGGAGGAAATAAAGGAAAAATATTAAACATAGCAGCACATGATCCGCAAATGTGGAATATGGTAATAGACTTATGGAAAGGAATAGTGATAGCATATTTCATTAAAAATTATCAAGAAACTGATGTTGAGACTATGTATAGATATTTAGAGACATTTTTAGGAGAATATTGTAAAACAGTATGGGAATCTTATAAACAAACTTTTCCACAAGAATTCCAAGCACTAACAGAAATAGGACCAAACCCATATAATTTCACTAATATAATACATGTGTTATTAACAGGAGAAGACCCAAATAGTGTATTAGTGACATTACAAAGAAATGCTCTAATAAAATTAGAACAGTTAAGTATATCTAATTGGATACATATAAAGAGTTTTCTTAAAGACTATTTTTACTATTGTACTATTAGTGGAAATACATTTAATGAAGAATTAGGAAAAAAGTTATTTAATAAGTTGCCAGGAGCATTAGGACGAGAAATAGAAGAAAGATGGTATAAAAGAGAAGGAGTGGTGCAAGACCCTACACTTTTATGGTCTATAAGACAAAAAATAAATCATATAATGGAAATACTAACAAAAAAATGTACAAATATACAAATACAAAAACAATTAAAACAAAATGAAATGGGCTTTTGCAAGGCAATGATATACACCACTCAAAGTTATGATAAAGAACCTAGTAAAACAAGAAAATATAAAAGAAGAATTGGATATAACCAAATACCCTATAGACATAAAAAATATTTCATAAGAAAATCTTCAGCTAGAAAGCCATATTTAAATAGAGATAGACATGTTAGAAAATATAGAAATGATAGGAATTATAAAAATAAATTAGAATGTTATACTTGTGGAAGTATAGAACACTTAGCAAATACATGTCCTAAAAGGAATAACATAAAGACTAGAAATTATCAATTAAAAGAAGATTTTCAAGAAACATTATTAAATGTAGATGAATACATGTCAGACACAGAAAATATATACTCAGTAGTAAGCATAGATATAGAAGAAACAAATACTCAAACAGACAGATCTGATTCAGAAGATGATAATCTAATTAATGAAATAGGATTAGAAAAATTAAAACTAAAAGGAGAAGATTTAAATTATACAATGATGAACATATGTCAAGATTGTAATCATGAATTTGAAAGATAAAAAGGAATAGATAGCAATCAATGTAGTATATGTAAATGGTATCCTAGTAAAATAAATAGAGCTAAATGTAAAAATTGTTATATGGAAGCATGTATAAGTTGTATAGAAAATAAATTAAAACAAGTAGCCAATAAACAAGAACAAGTTCAAACAAAAGACCATGCTACTAATCTAAGACTAATAACCTTAGAAACCAGAGTGAATGATTTAGAACAAAGACTAATTACAATAGAAAAAGGAAAACAAAAAGTAGATATAGATAATATACAATCACAAGGTACAATACATTTAGATCAAATAGAAAGCGAATTAATGAATATTGAAGAAAATAATACTAGTTTTATATACAATGAAGATAAAAATTTTGGAACAATAAAAATACTAGTAAGAATAAAAATAAAAGATATAGAAATAGAAACTTTATGTCACCACCCAATTTCTCAAGTCGTGATGGCTCCTATGTTTCCAACCAATAGGTAAGACAACCCAACATATTTTACCAATCTTAACTAACTAATAAAGTAGAAAGGTAAACAACGAGTAAAAATCTCCGACACTAAGTTCTTAATAAATACGACATGCGGAAAATTTGAATACTACCCAAGAATTTGTGTCATAAGTACAAGAGCCTCCAAATATGATGCAAGTCTGAAACTAAATGACAAATCCCAAACATAAGGGATATTCTGTCTGAATACTAAAATAAAGAATAAATAGAAGGTAGAGGGAGGTGTGGGCCACGGAACAGCCAAGCAGCTCACCACGACTCCAAAATACTTCAAGCTCGGGCTCAAAAAGCTCCACGAGATGTGCTCGTACTCGGAATCGAATCTGCACCACAAAAGAGTGCAACAAGTGTAGTATGAGTACAAAACCACGTGTACCCAATATATCTCATAGACTGACAACGAAGAAGTAGTGACAGGAGTTTAAATAAATAAATAAAAATAATAAGTCTTTTACTTATACAAGTCTATAGTACGCTTACCAGTCTAGTTTCATCAAACTAAGGATAACCAACTTCACATAATTTACCACCACCAATAAAGCACGTAATCAACAATAATAAATGATGTAATGAGATGAAGTGCAATGTGACACCATGAAATGATATGCCTCAGAATGCCAAGTACTCTCTCAACCGTATATACATGATACTCCTCGAAAATACATTGAGAGTTCATGACCCATGGGGGACTCGCGAGGTCCATATACTGACACGGACGATCTCCATGTGTCTATGCTGACGATCTCAACGCACTATCATAAAATCAAACAATTTCCGCACGGACGATCTCCACGTGCCCAAATTTAAATCTTAACATCTCACCATCCTCAGCACGGACGCTCTCCACGTGCCCAACTTTACTCAATCTCATGTCAATGTATGTGCATAGTATGATATCAATGAAAAGGGATGATGATGCATCTCAATCGATCAATTATCGGCATATATATATAACCACCTCAGCAATCACAAATATACGGTTTCAAATAAGAACACAATCACACATAATAAATCAGTCAATAATATATCAGCTACTGCCCATATGCTTTGGTATTCTCGGATTACAATCCGCATACTATAGTAATAAACTTTCCCTTTATTACACCGGTACTCGTACCAATGCCCGTCACACCATTGGTACGAGACCCCCATCTTTTGCCCTTACCCATTGCCTATTCCATTTTTAATCTTTATATTAGGAAAAATGTCCTCCAACGAAGTCTGAAAGTCTTAACATACCTTGAATGCCGAACACGTTCCACGAACCCTCAAGATTTGTCCTTCCCCCTTCGCAAAGCTTCAGAACGCTCATAATCTACCAATTATGCAATATTTTGTAAGTGAATGAATCAGTATACACCCATATTACTATATGTTTATCTATATCCCCAAATACTCATCTAAATTTATAATCATTTTCTTAAATCTAAAGCTTAGGGTTAAGTCTTGATCTCTCCAGATATCTTAATCTACTAATATTGATATAATATAGTACACCTAACATCTAAACATTCTAGTTTCCTTCCAATGTAGTCATTAGTAAGGATGCTAAATATTACCTAAGGATTCCCCCTCCATCCTAATAATTCCAGAAAAGGCACAACTTGCAGCCTTTCAGTTTTCCAATTTGGAACCATCTTTTATTTCCTAATACCAATCTAATTGCTAACAATATAATACTAATAATTAACCATCACAGACTTTGACCCATTACTCCTTATCACGCCATCCTCATTTAGTCTATAATTAATATAAATTACTAACAATGCTATTAAATTATAATATGCCAAGAATTATATTTGCTAAATTTCAAGCCTAGTGTTAAACCTCAATCCCTACAAGTATCTCAAATTCCATACTAATCATATATTATACATCTAATAATTTATTACCTATCTCAATATATTAAAACTAGATTTACCATACGACACATAATTAATAACAATTGAATTTAACCACTGGTTACAGAACCAGTGGCGACCCTCAGAACAAAAGGGTTTTGCCCTCCATTAATGCACCTCAATATGACCCCCAAAATGTTTTCCCTGAACCTCATTAATTACAACAATTATACTACCAATATTAACAATGAACAACAGGTTCCAAATCACGAAGAAGACAAACAGAATTATCTCCTACCACTATATTCCAATTAACTAACATCTATCCCTACCACTTTCGCACCATACTATCCCACTAAATCTTAAGAAAAAATAATATCTTTATTATAAAAATTCAATAACACAATTTGGTTGAAAATTTCACCTGAAATACATGATTCACGAGCAACTCCACGCCGCCGGTGCTCGTTTATTTTTTTTTCTCCAGTTATGATACAATACCCGTTTAATCCCTCAACTTAAATCAATACATGGCCAAGTGGTAACTATTAATTATGGATATGACCCACTAACTATTCAACTATAATACTCATTCTACAAAAATTCATCAAATAGATACTCATAGTTACCGTATAGTTTAAAATACCCTTTAACTTTTTCCAAAAAAGTCAAAATAGTCCTAGTTCTCAAAACGACCTAACGGATCGTTACATCACCTACCACTTAAACAAACGTTCGTCCTCGAACAGTAAAAGAATAAAACGCACCTGAACAGTCGAAAAGTTGAGGATATCTACTCCTCATGTCGGACTCGGTCTCCCATGTAGCCTTCTCCACTGGACGATGCTTCCATTGAACCTTTACTGAAGCAATCTCTTTCGACCTCAACTTTCGAATTTGCCTATCCAAAATGGTTATCGGCTCCTCCTCAAAAGTCAAATTCTGATCAAGTAACACTGAATCCCATTGAATCACATGAGCATCGCCCTGATGATACTTTTTCAACATCGAAATATGAAATACGGGATGAACACCTGACAAACCAGGTGGCAAAGCTAACTGATACGCCACCTCACCAATACGCTCCACAATCTCGAAAGGGCCAATATACCTTGGGCTCAACTTGCCCTTCCTTCCAAATCTCATCACCCCCTTCATGGGTGAAACCTTCAATAGAACCCTCTCTCCAACCATAAACTCCAAATTACAAACCTTCCGATCTGCATAACTCTTTTGCCTACTCTGAGCCATTAGAAGTCTATCTTGGATCAACTTGACCTTGTCCAAGGACTCCCTCAACAAATATGTACCCCACGGTCTAACCTCAAATGCATCAAACCAACCAATTAAAGACCGGCATCTCCTACCATACAGAGCCTCAAATGGTGCCATCTCAATGCTCGAATGGTAACTATTATTGTAAGCAAACTCCGCTAATGGCAAGAATTGATCCCAGTGACCACCAAAGTCGATCACACATGCCCGCAACATGTCCTCAAGAACCTGGATAGTCCGTTCAGACTAACCGTCAGTCTGAGGGTGAAATGCTGTACTAAGATCTACTCGAGTGCCCAACTCTTTCTGCATAGACCTCCAGAAATGAGATGTAAATTGTGTGCCCCGATCTGAAATAATAGAAATGGGAACCCCATGCAAACAAACTATCTCTCGAATATAGATCTTGGCTAACTTCTCTGAATTATAGGTAGTCTGAATTGGTACAAAGTGTGCGGACTTAGTCAGTCGATCCACGATAACCCATATAGCATCGAACTTACCCAAGGTACGTGGCAACCCTACCACAAAATCCATAGCAATGCGCTCCCACTTCCACTCTGGTATGGGCATCCTCTGGGTCACACCTCCAGGCTTTTGGTGTTCATACTTCACTTGCTGACAATTCAAACACTGACATACAAAATCTACTATGTCCCTCTTCATACGACACCACCAATAAGGCTACTTCAAGTCACGATACATCTTAGTAGCCCCAGGATGAATAGAGTACCTGGAACTATGTGTCTCTTCCATGATGGGTCTAGTCAAATCACCTGTCCGAGGAACACATATACGACCTTTTATCCTCAAAACTCCCTCACTATCAAGAATTGCATCTTTGGCTTCTCCTTTTGATACCTTATCTCGAATCTTACATAAATCACCATCATCAAACTGTTGAGTCCGAATATGCTCCAACAAGAATGACCTAATCTCCATATAAGCTAAAACCTTACCAGATTCTGAAATATCAAGCCTCACAAAGCTATTGGCCAATGATTGAATATCCCTAGCTAAAGGATGCTCACCAACATGTAACATGGCTAGAGTACCCATACTTACCGCTTTTCGACTCAAGGCATCTGCTACCACATTTACCTTGCCTGGATGATAAAGAATAGTCATGTCGTAGTCTTTGAGCAACTCCAACCATCTCCGCTGCCTCAAATTGAGATCTCTCTGATTGAATATATATTGGAGACTACGATGATCCGTGAACACCTCACAATGCACACCATAAAGATAATGCCTCTAAATTTTCAATGCAAAGACAACAGCCACCCACTCCAAATCATGAACAGGATAGTTCTTCTCATAAACCTTCAACTGCCTCGAAGCATAAGCTATCACCTTCCCCTTCTGCATCAATACACAACCAAGACCGATTCGAGAAGCATCACAATATACAACAAAACCCTCTCCCTCTACGGGTAGGGTCAAGATTGGAGCAGTAGTCAATAAAGTCTTGAGCTGTTGAAAAGTCACCTCACATTCATCAGACCACTGGAAAACCACTTCTTTTTGGGTCAATCTAGTTAATGGGGATGCAATGGATGAGAACCCCTCTACAAACCGTCGATAATAACCCGCAAGGCCTAAGAAACTCTGAATCTCAGTAACTGAAGCCGGTCTGACCCAATCTCGAACAGCCTCAATCTTCTTAGGATCCACCATAATACCTTCCTTGGACACTACATGTCCCAAGAATGCTACCGAACTAATCCAAAACTCACACTTTGAAAACTTTGCATAGAGTTTCTTCTCCTTCAGAATCCTAAGCACAATTCTCAAATGATGCTCGTGTTCCTCCTAACTACGAGAGTATATCAATATATCATCTATGAAGACAATAACAAAGGAATCTAAGTACGGTCTGAACACTTCGTTCATCAAGTCCATAAAAGCTGCTGGGGCATTAGTCAATCCGAAAGACATCACCAAAAACTCGTAATGACCATAACATGTTCGAAAAGCTGTCTTAGGTATATCCTCCACCCTAACCTTCAGTTGATAGTAGCCGGATCTCAAGTCAATCTTGGAGAAAACAGAAGCACCCTGTAGCTGATCAAATAAATCATCAATACGAGGTATCGGGTACTTATTCCTGATGGTTACCTTGTTCAACTGTCGATAGTCAATACACATACGCATAGATCCATCTTTCTTCTTCACAAATAACACTGGATCACCCCAAGGAGATACACTCGGTCTAATAAAACCCTTGCTCAACAAATCCTGCAACTGCTCCTTCAACTCTTTCAATTCAGCCGGTGCCATACGATAAGGAGGAATGGAAATAGGCTGAGTGCCTGGCTCTATGTCAATACAAAAATCAATATCGCGATCAGGTGGAAGACCTGGTAAGTCTCTCGGAAATACTTCCAAAAATTCACTCACCACTGGAATAGACTCAAGCATAGGAGTCTCAACACTAGTATGTCGAATATGCGCCAAGTAAGCCAAACATCCTTTCTCTACCAAGTGACGAGCCTTAAGAAATGATATCACCCCTTTTGGAGGGTGACTAAGAGAACTTCTCCATTTTACTATAGGAATTCTGGGCACAGCTAATGTAACTGTCTTAGCATGACAATTTAAAATTGCGTGATAAGGAGATAACCAATCCATACCAAGTATCACGTCAAAATCTACCATATCTAAGACCTTTAAATCTGCATGAGTGTCATATCCCATCAAGGTAATTATACATAATCGATACACCCAATCTACCACTACGGAATCCCCGACAGGAGTAGAAACATGTACCGGTAAATCAAGAGACTCACATACTATATCTAGACTCGAAGCAAAATATGTGGACACATAAGAATAAGTAGAGCCTGGATCAAATAATACAGTAGCTGTTCAATGACAAATCGGAATAATACCTGTGATAACAGCATCTGAAGCCTCAGCCTCTGGCCTACCCGGAAAAGCATAACAGTGAGAACGACCACCCTCAGATTGTGAACCTCCACGACCACTACCTCGACCAGAAGCAGAACCATCTCTACCTGAATGAGAACCACCTCTGCCACTATGTACACCTCCCCTAGTTGGATGTTGTGCAGCCCTGAAAGTCGAAGCCTGAGAACCCTGATGTAAGCCCCCACGTCTGGTCCTAGGGCAATCTCTCAGAAAGTGTCCTATATCACCACACTCAAAACAACCCTTACGAGACGTAGGCCGATGAGAGGAACCTGAATGACCAGAATGTCCCCCACGGTCTACAGGTCTAGAGAATGAACCCTGTGAAGTATGCACCGAACTCGTAGAACCATACCCAGCATAACCAGCCTCAGACGCTGCTATAGCAGCATGAATGGGTCTGCTAGATTGAGAGTGATAACCTCTCCCTAAGTAACCTCGACTCCTAGGCTGAGCACCACTATAATCACCTGAATGACGGGTCCTTTTGCCCTCACGCTGCTCAAATCCCTCACGTCGAATCATCTCTAACTCTTTAGCAGCATCTACCACCTTCTGGAATGGAACACCAGAAGTAGCAACCTGAGAAACTCCCAGACGAATTGGAATAATCAGCCCCTTAACAAACCTTCTCACTCTCTCAGCCTCTGTGGGAAGTATCATTGAAGCATGCCTAGCCAAGGCATGGAATTTACCTTCATATTCTGCGACGGACATACCATCTTGTTGCAAACCCTTAAACTCGGGCCTCTTACGCTCCCTTTCACTGCGTGGAACAAACTTGGCTAGAAATACCTGAGTAAACTGAGTCCATGATAGTGGAGGAGATCCAGCTGGCCTACTACTAATATAATCCCTTCACCACTTCTTGGCAGAGCCAGTCATCTGAAACGTTGTGTAGTCAACTCCATGAGACTCCACTAATCCAAGATTATGCAACCTCTCATGACAACTAACTATAAATTCATATGCATCCTCAGTTAAATCACCAGTATAAGTCGAAGGATTCATTAGTCTGAACCTCCCAAACATCTTTTGTTCATCAATGGTCATGGAAGGCCTGTTCGCCAAGTGTGATGCAAGACCTGGAAATTCCATACTATCTAAACGGGGAGCTACAGCAGCAGCTGGCTGAGTTCTGGGAGTCTGAGAATCTGGAGCAACCATCGGATCTAGAGTCTGACCCTCAACACGGGTCTGTGAAGCATCAAAGGTGACAGGCAAAGTTCCCGCCTGAGCTATCCCCTCTAGAAGTCCTAACATACGAGCCAAAGTATCTTGAAGCACTGGGGTGGCAATAATACTGGGTGGAGCCTGAGCTGATCCATCCCCCACGACACGATCCTACACATCCCCATGAATAACATCTGCATCAGGAGGTACTGTCCTATCACGGCCGTGGGTAGCTATTGGTACTTGTCCTTCAACGGTTGCTGCATTACAACCCCTACCCCGACCTCGACCTCGACCTCGTCCTCGGCCTCTACCTTGGATAGTGCTCCCAGAAGCAGGTGTAGGAATAGGCTCTTGATCACCACTTGTAGATGTACGAGTCCTCACTATCTGAGAGAATGAGATATCAAGATTAGAATTTCAACAAAGTAAAGTGTGCACGATAAGGAATGAAAGAACTGAGATTTCCTAAATGTCCCACAGCCTCTCGAACATAGGTATGGACGTCATCATACCGATCCACAAGACTCTACTAGACATTGCTCTTGTACTCATGAGACCAATGAACCTAGGGCTCTGATACCAAATTTGTCACGACCCAATTTCTCAAGTCGTGATGGCTCCTATGTTTCCAACCAATAGGCAAGCCAACCCAACATATTTTACCAATCTTAACTAACTAATAAGGTAGAAAGGTAAACAACGAGTAAAAATCTCCAACACTAAGTTCTTAATAAATACGACATGCGGAAAATTTGAATACTACCCAAGAATTTGTGTCATAAGTACAAGAGCCTCCAAATATGATGCAAGTCTGAAACTAAATGACAAATCCCAAACATAAAGGATATTCTATATGAATATTAAAATAACAGAATAAATAGAAGGTAGAGGGAGGTGTGGGCCACGGAACAACCAAGCAGCTCACCACGACTCCAAAATACTTCAAGCTCGGGCTCAAAAAGCTCCACGAGATGTGCTCGTACTCGAAATCGAATCTGCACCACAAAAGAGTGCAACAAGTGTAGTATGAGTACGAAACCACGTGTACCCAATATATCTCATAGACTGACAACGAAGAAGTAGTGACAGGAGTTTAAATAAATAAATAAAAATAATAAGTCTTTTACTTATACAAGTCTATAGTACGCTTACCAGTCTAGTTTCATCAAACTAAGGATAACCAACTTCACATAATGTACCACCACCAATAAAGCACGTAATCAACAATAATAAATGATGTAATGAGATGCAGTGCAATGTGACACCATGAAATGATATGCCTCAGAATGCCAAGTACTCTCTCAACCGTATATACATGATACTCCTCGAAAATACATCGAGAGTTCATGACCCATGGGGGACTCGTGAGGTCCATATACCGACACGGACGATATCCACGTATCTGTGCGGACGATCTCAATGCACTATCACAAAATCAAACAATTTCCGCACGGACGATCTCCACGTGCCCAAATTTAAATCTTAACATCTCACCATCCCCAGCACGGACGATCTCCACGTGCCCAACTTTACTCAATCTCATGTCAATGCATGTGCATAGTATGATATCAATGAAAAGGCATGATGATGCATCTCAATCGATCAATTATTGGCATATATATATATAACCACCTCAGCAAACACAAATATATGGTTTCAAATAAGAACACAATCACACATAATAAATCAGTCAATAATATATCAGCTACTGCCCATATGCTTTGGCATTCTCGGATTACAATCCGCATACTATAGTAATAAACTTTCCCTTTATAATAGCGGTACTCGTACCAATGCCCATCACACCATTGGTACGAGACCCCCATCTTTTGCCCTTACCCATTGCCTATTCCATTTTTAATCTTTATATTAGGAAAACCGTCCTCCAACGAAGTCTGAAAGGCTTAACATACCTTGAATGCCGAACACGTGCCACGAACCCTCAAGATTTGTCCTTCCCTCTTCGCAAAGCTTCAGAACGCTCCCAATCTACCAATTATGCAATATTTTGTAAGTGAATGAATCAGTATACACCCATATTACTATATGTTTATCTATATCCCCAAATACTCATCTAAATTTATAATCATTTTCTTAAATCTAAAGCTTAGGGTTAAGTCTTGATCTCTCCAGATATCTTAATCTACTAATATTGATATAATATAGTACACCTAACATCTAAACATTCTAGTTTCCTTCCAATGTAGTCATTAGTAAGGATCCTAAATATTACCTAAAGATTGCCCCTCCATCCTAATAATTCCAGAAAAGGCACAACGTTGCAGCCTTTCAGTTTTCCAATTTGGAGCCATCTTTTATTTCCTAATACCAATCTAATTGCTAACAATATAATACTAATAATTAACCATCACAGACTTTGACCCATTACTCCTTATCACGCCATCCTCATTTAGTCTATAATTAATATAAATTACTAACAATGCTATTAAATTATAATATGCCAAGAATTATATTTGCTAAATTTCAAGCCTAGTGTTAAACCTCAATCCCTCCAAGTATCTCAAATTCCATACTAATCATATATTATACATCTAATAATTTATTACCTATCTCAATATATTAAAACTAGATTTACCATACGACACATAATTAATAACAATTGAATTTAACCACTGGTTACAAAACCAGTGGCGACCCTCAGAACAAAAGGGTTTCGCCCTCCATTAATGCACCTCAATATGACCCCCAAAATGTTTTCCCTGAACCTCATTAATTACAACAATTATACTACCAATATTAACAATGAACAACAGGTTCCAAATAACGGAGAAGACAAACAGAATTATCTCCTACCACTATATTCCAATTAACTAACATCTATCCCTACCACTTTCGCACCATACTATCCCACTAAATCCTAAGAAAAAATAATATATTTGTTATAAAAATTCAATAACACAATTTGATTGAAAATTTCACCTGAAATACACGATTCACGAGCAACTCTTTTGCCCACGCCGGTGCTCGTTTATTTTTTTTTCTCCAGTTATGATACAATACCCGTTTAATCCCTCAACTTAAATCAATACATGGCCAAGTGGTAACTATTAATTATGGATGTGACCCACTAACTATTCAACTATAATACTCATTCTACAAAAATTCATCAAATAGATACTCATAGTTACCGAACAGTTTAAAATACCCTTTAACTTTTTCCAAAAAAGTCAAAATAGTCCTAGTTCTCAAAACGACCTAACGGATCGTTACATTTTAGCATTAGTAGACACAGGATGCACTAGTTGCCTCCTTAATAAAAAGATACTGCCACATAATTTAATATCAACTTTAAAAAATTTTAAGGAACCTATACAAGCAATACAAATGAATGGAACGTATAATTTTTACGACCACTATATAGAAAAAGCACAAATAAGTTTTATAAATACTTGTAACGAAATCTATAAACCAACATATAATATGTATAAAATATTAGTAAGAGATCTTATTATTAAAACTAACTTAGTACTAGGTTTACAGTTTCTTATACAAAATAACGGAATTTGTTTATTTTCTAGAGACGGAATAATGTTATTTAGAAATACAACCTAAACTCCAGTACAAACTAATAAAATACCTACCAAAGAACTGCTTAAAAAAGATAAGTCAGTAAACATTAAGACTGCAACGCCATGCTGTGACGACTGTGGCAATAATGGTAGTTGTTCTTCAAAAAATTTATATGAAGAAAATATAGAAAATACATACATAGAAGACATAGAAAAAGATTATACTTTAATAAATATAGAACATAATTTTACAATTTTCAAAAAGGAATCAATACTATAGGAACAATAAAACATCCGAAAGACTTAGAAAATATAATAGCAATATTAGATGAAATGGAAATAATAGGAGAAAAGCCTTTGATACATTGGGGTAGTAATAAAATTATGTGTAAATTAGACATAATAAACCCAGAATACACAATAAAGACAGCAACTATAGAATCAAATAATGAAGACACAGAAGAATTCAGTAAACAGATTAAAGAATTATTAAAATTAGAAGTAATAAGAAGATCCACATCCATACATAGATCAGCAGCTTTTATGGTTAGAAATCATAGCGAACAAGTAAAAGGAAAAGCTCGCATGGTAATAAATTATAAAAGATTAAATGATAATACTAGAACAGACGCATACAAATTACCAGACAAAAATGAGTTAATTAATAGAATACAAGGTAAAAAGATATTTAGTAAATTTGACTGTAAATCAGGATACTGGCAAGTAAAAATGCACCCAGAAAGTATAGAATGGACAGCTTTTACATGTCCTGAAGGTCATTTTGAGTGGCTAGCTATGCCTTTTGGATTAAAGACAGCTTCGCCTATTTTCCAAAGAAAAATGGATGACATGTTCGGAGAATATAAAAATTTTGTATTAGTATATGTAGACGACATTCTAGTATTTAGTAAAGACACGTATGAACATTTAGGACATTTACAGACAGCGTTTAGACTATTTGTAAAATATGGAATAATAATTAGTAAAAAGAAAATGGAATTATGTAAAACACATGTAAACTTCTTAGGACTAACATTAGGAGAAGGAAAAATAAAGTTACAACCACATATAGCTAAAAAGGTTTTAGATATGCCTGATAAGCTAGATAATACTAAAGAAGTACAAAAATTCTTAAGATTAATAAATTATGCGAGAAATTTTATTCAAGACTTAGGAAAAATAGCAAGTCCATTATATGCAAAAACAGGAAGTAAAGGACAAAAACATTTTAACATAGAAGATATTAAATTAGCTAAACAAATTAATGATAAAGTTAAAAATATACCAGATTTACAAATACCCTTAGAATCAGACTATTTAATAGTCCAAACAGATGGTAGTAAATTAGGATGGGGAGCTATCTTAAAAGCTAGACAAAATAAATATAGTCCAAAAAATGAAGAAAAAATATGTGCCTACCAAAGTGGACAATACAAAGAAAAAGGTAATATGAGTAGTATAGACGCAGAAGTATTAGCGGTAATATACGGATTAAATAGTTTTAAATTATACATTTTAAACAAAAATGAAGTATTAGTAAGAACAAACTGCGAAGCAATAGTTAAATTTCATGAAAAAATAAATAGTAAAGCCAGTAGCAAACAAAGATGGTTAAATTTCATAGATATAATATCTATATATAATAATATAGTTTTTGAATACGTTAAGGGAAAATATAATGACTTAGCAGATAAATTAAGTAGACTACAATTAAAAACTAACTAATTTCTATTTCAGTATGAGACTAAGCATGAGACCAACTAGCCAACAGCCAGCAGACAAAGGCAAGGGCATCGCCCAGCCAGATACTTATGCTCAGACTTTATTAGAAAGACAAAAATTTAGACCTCAGAGTACAACAGACATGATGGAGAGAATACATTTTGGTAAGTTTAATTTAATATCATACCCCAATTGCAATTTATCATTTAGAATAAATCCATACTGTAATTTAGATAAACCTCAAAAATGCTTAGTAGACAATCTATGGATAGCTTATAATAAACAAGATACTAAATATTTTATTGCTGCATCAAATGCCTTATGTCAATATTTATCAGACAAAAATAGAGACAATAAATTTAAATATTATGTCGTTATACATGGCAAAACTAAAGGTGTTTTCCAAACTTGAATAGAAGTAGTAGATTCTATAAATGGGATAAAAAAATCCGCTTTTTAAAGGTTTTAATAATTTTGCTGAAGCTTTAGACTATACAAGAGAAATACTTGAGCCAAATTATTATATTTCACTAACTCTTAGACAAAGCCCAAACCAAATACCACAATACAATATCCAAAAAGACTCAGACAAAATAATATTTTGTGATCATTGTTCTTCCATAACTGAGGGTTTCAAAAGATTCAACACAAAAAATGAAATCCTTATCCAAGAAAACATGAGACTTGTTAAACAGCTCGAGACTTTTCAGAGTAAATATGTTCCAAGAACAGACAGTACAACTCAGAAAGAAGACATGAGTTATCCATCTCACTTAAAAATGGATGAGACGGATGTGCATTCCCCTCTGAATGCTAAGAACTCTACTGTATCGGAGCATGATACAGCTATTCCGGTTCAAACGGTGACCGGTAAAGACTTATCAAATCCGTTAATGGTTGTCACTTTGCCAAAAAGTGAAGAAGAGGAGTCTTCTTCCTCACGAAGGAGATTACCTAAATATTTTCAGAAAGACTCTTTAAGAAAAAATGAAATATTAAAAAAGAAAAAAAAATAAAAAATTAGAAAAAATAATCAAACAAACTTTAGAAAAAATTTTCCAAGACAAAAGCCAAGACAAATATACTATCAAAGACATTCCCAGTCCAAGTAATGGTTCGCAAGACAATATTCGCAGTACTTCATTATCAAATGAAGAACAGATAAATAATATTCAAGACTCTCAAGAACATTATGAAGACGATGACTCAGGCATGAGTTTTGATACTATTGCACTACACAACTTAGATACTTAATAAAGTTATTCATACACTTTATCACAAAGAAAAAGACAAGCAAGACATGGACTAACAAGACAAGAAGATAAGCAAAAGATGGCAAGTTACGGAAAGTCACAAGACTTTACAAGATGGCAAGAAAAACATGGTAACTAAAAGACAAAAAAGGCATGGGCAACAAGTAGCAAAAGTCAAGAATTGATGCCAATAATGAAATAAAAATATAAAGAAGGAAAAAGACATACGTAGTAATATAAATTTTCAAAATGTTAGGTGGGAATGCCCACTATGTATCTTGTAATATTAATAAAGTTAGGTGGGGATACCCACTACGTGTCCTGTAAAAATGAGTGTGTTGTCACTTTATCACTACCCTCCAAAAGAGGAAAAAACTGTTGACATAGCACGCGTCGGTTAAATAATTGAGTCAGTAATATAAGTCAAAAGATGAAATTAATAATGCACGTGACGATGGGGCCCAAGGAGTACCCGACTAGCATTATTAAGGGAATCTTATCAAGAATGTGGGCCAAAAAATAATTAAGGCCACGTAGTAGTGTCATTTTGGTCTTTTTAGTTTTCCTTTGCCTATATAATAAGGCAGAAGATGTAAAGTAGACAAGTTTTAGAAAAAGCAGAACGGAAAAACGAAGTAGAAAGATTAAGATCCTACCTACCAAAAATCCTAATTCCTGACTCCTTTTATGTTTATTACATTGTCCCTACAAGTTTCCATTGTATAAAGTTTGGTGAAATAAATAAAAGTGTGTTGGTGTCATTAAGTTTTTAAGTTTTCAAGAAAGCTCTTCGGGGTTCCCGAAAGGGAAACCTCTCTCTGTTAATCATGTAAGTTTTTATGATGCTTATTTCCTGAAATTCCCCCCAAAAATATATTATATTTTATTAAGCTTAATTATGTTATTTTCTAAAAAGTTGTTAAGTGTGATGTAAATTATTGTACATGTGTTAAAAAAATTACCCTTAGTATATAGTTAGCTCCTTAACTTCTTAATAACGACTATGGATTAACCTGTAAATTCCTAGGATTTTTGGCCTTTATAGTCCGCTGAAAGGACGAAGTTGTTGCCAGTTTTATATCTGGCGTGTGGTTAAAGATGAAGTTGTTAAGAATACTGGTTAAGGAGAAGAGATGAACGGGGTAAGATAAAAAATAAAAACCAAAAACAAAAAAGAAAAACATAAAAATAAAACATGGGGAAAATAGGGAATTAAGTCATAAATTAGCATGATTTAACTAAATGAGAGAGGGAGTACTGAGTAGGATGTACAATATATTTGAAACCAACTCCTTTAAAAATATACTCTTGAAACCAACTCCTTTAAAAATATACTCTTCCACTTACAATATATATTATAGAGAAAATGGTCAAATACCCCCCCAACCTATACCCAAAATCCCAACTACACACTTTAACTTTATTGGGGTCCTATCACCCCCCTAAACCGTTTAAAACTTAAATTATTACCTCTCTAATTGCTGATCTAGCAAAGTGGTGTATTTCACTCTCTTTGAGAGAGTGAGCAACAAAAATAAATTATTAAAATTTTATTTTTAATTATTTTTTATGAATATATGTATTTTTATTTATATATTTTATTTGTTTATTGTCTTTCTTCTTTCTCTCATGCCCTTTCCACCATTGTCACTGCTCCAAATGGATCTTCACGCCGGAGCTTCGACCAATAAACAACAGTAAAATAACAAGACCACCTACACCATTGGAGCAACAACTTCACCGAATCAAAACCTCTTTAGTGTCTCTCTTCTTCGTCACTGTTGACAAGCAACAAGACGCCGACGAACCATCAAACACCACACCTCTTTTTGCTTCTGACAACGAACAACCAGCAAAATCCCAATTAAAATTTTGGTGGTGGAATTGAAATTGGATTTACGATGATTTTGATGTCTTTTCAATCTGAAGTTTTATTTTCAAGAGAAAATGGTGGAGAGTTCTTTTAGTGGGTGAAAAAGATAATGATGAAGGTGGAGGGAGATGATAAACAGAGAGGCGGAGGTGGGGGAAGACCCTCAACATTTTCTCCAAATCAAGCTTACACAAAAAATTAGGGTTAAAAAAATTGTTGAAGAAAGGAAGGAGACGAAGAGAATTTTTTTTTTTTAAAAAAAAAGAACAATTGGTGAAATTCAGGTGTAAGTGCGTGTGTTTCACCCACTTGACGCTTGACTGGTTATGGCGTTTCAAGGGGTATATATTCCACTTTTAAAAAGTTTAGGGGGGTAATAGGACTCCCGTGAAGTTGGAGTGTGTAGTTGGGATTTCGGGTATAGGTTGGGGGGGTTTTAGACCATTTTCTCTATATTATATTTTGTTGTTATTATACTACTATATATTGGTCTAAAGTCATAAGTCATAAGATAAGGTAGACAAATATTACTATATTACTATATTAAGTATTATATATTTTAAGTATTTAGTAGTAGTACTATTTAGTAGTAGTATAATTATATAAATTTATTTCTATTTGTACTATTTTTACTGTATTTGTTGTATTTACTGTATTTACTGTTTTTACTATTTTTACTGTATTTGCTGTTTGTACTGTATTTTAACTGTATCTACTGTTTTACATACCTACTATATATCTACTACTATATACCTATTATTACTACACTATATATACCCCTTTACTATCTAAGTGTCTCCCTTTACTATCTAAGTGTCCTTATAATTGGTAATGTCTTTGATAGTATATTTGTCTTGGAAAAAAGCTCGCATGGTAATAAAGTTACAAGAACAGACAGTACAACTCAGAAAGAAGACATGAGTTCTCCATCTCACTTAAAAATGGATGAGACGGGTGTGCATTCCCCTCTGAATGCTAAGAACTCTACTGTATCGGAGCATGATATAGCTAGTGCAGTTCAAACGGTGACCGGTAAAGACTTATCAAATCCGTTAATGGCTGTCACTTTGCCAAAAAGTGAAGAAGAGGAGTCTTCTTCCTCACGAAGGAGATTACCTAAATATTTTCAGAAAGACTCTTTAAGAAAAAATGAAATATTAAAAAAGAAAAAAAAATGAAAAATTAGAAAAAATAATCAAACAAACTTTAGAAAAATTTTTCCAAGACAAATATACTATCGAAGACATTACCAATTATAAGAACACTTAGATAGTAAAGGGAGACACTTAGATAGTAAAGGGGTATATATAGTATAGTAATAATAGGTATATAGTAGTAGATATATAGTAGGTATGTAAAACAGTAGATACAGTTAAAATACAGTACAAACAAAGAAATACAAAGAAAATAGTAAATACAAGAATACAAAGAAATACAAGAAAAACAAAAGAAAATGAAATAAATTTATATAATTTTACTACTACTAAATAGTACTACTACTAAATACTTAAAATATATAATACTTAATATAGTAATATAGTAATATTTGTCTACCTTATCTTATGAGTTATGACTTTAGACCAATATATAGTAGTATAATAACAACAAATATAATATATATTGTAAGTGGAAGAGTATATTTTTAAAGGAGTTGGTTTCAAGAGTATATTTTTAAAGGAGTTGGTTTCAAATATATTGTAAATCCTACTCAGTACTCCCTCCCTCATTTAGTTAAATCATGCTAATTTATGACTTAATTCCCTATTTTTCCCATGTTTTATTTTTATTTTTTTCTTTTTTATTTTTGTTTTTTTATTTTTTATCTTACCCCATTCATCTCTTCTTCTTAACCTGTATTCTTAACAACTTCATCTTTAACCACACCCCGAATATAAAACTGGCAACAACTTCGTCCTTTCAGCGGACTATAAAAGCCAAGAATCCTAGGAATTTACAGGTTAATCCATAGTCGTTATTAAGAAGTTAAGGAGCTAACCATATACTAAGGGTAATTTTTTAACACATGTACAATAATTTACATCACACTTAACGACTTTTTAGAAAAATAACATAATTAAGCTTAATAAAATACAACATATTTTTGGGGGGAATTTCAGGAAATAAGCATCATAAAAACTTACATGATTAACAGAGAGAGGTTTCCCTTTTGGGAACCCCGAAGAGCTTTCTTGAAAACTTAAAAACTTAACGACACCAACACACTTTTATTTATTTCACCAAACTTTTTACAATGGAAAGTTGTAGGAACAAGGTAATAAACATAAAAAGAGTAGGGAATTAGGATTTTTGGTAGGTAGGATCTTAATCTTTCTACTTTGTTTTTCCGTTCTGCTTTTTTCCAACCTTGTCTACTTTACATCTTCTGCCTTATTATATAGGCAAAGGAAAACTAAAAAGACCAAAATGACACTACTTACGTGGCCTTAATTATTTTTTGGCCCACACTCTTGATAAGATTCCCTTAATAATGCTAGTCGAGTACTCATTAGGCCCCATCGTCACATGCATTATTAATTTCATCTTTTGACTTATATTACTGACTCAATTATTTAACCGACGCGTGCTATGTCAACAGTTTTTCCTTCTTTTGGAGGGTAGTGATAAAGTGACAACACACTCATTTTTACAAGACACGTAGTGGGTATCCCCACCTAACTTTATTATTATTACAAGATACGTAGTGGGCATTCCCACCTAACATTTTGAAAATTTATATTACTACTTATGTCTTTTTCCTTCTTTTCATTATTGGCATCAATTCTTGACTTTTGCTACTTGTTGCCCATGCCTTTTTTGTCTTTTAGTTACCATGTTTTTCTTGCCATCTTGTAAAGTCTTGTGACTTTTCGTAACTTGCCATCGTTTGCTTATCTTCTTGTCTTGTTAGTCCATGTCTTGCTTGTCTTTTTCTTTGTGATAAAGTGTATGAATAACTTTATTAAGTATCTAAGTTGTGTAGTGCAATAGTATCAAAACTCATGCCTGAGTCATCGTCTTCATAATGTTCTTGAGAGTCTTGAATATTATTTATCTGTTCTTCGTCTGATAATGAAGTACTGCGAATATTGTCTTCCGAACCATTACTTGGACTGGGAATGTCTTTGATAATATATTTGTCTTGGCTTTTGTCTTGGAAAATTTTTTCTAAAGTTTGTTTGATTATTTTTTCTAATTTTTCATTTTTTTTCTTTTTTAATATTTCATTTTTTCTTAAAGAGTCTTTCTGAAAATATTTAGGTAATCTCCTTCGTGAGGAAGAAGACTCCTCTATTTCACTTTTTGGCAAAGTGACAGCCATTAACGGGTTTGATAAGTCTTTACCGGTCACCATTTGAACCGGACTATCTGTATCATGCTCCTATACAGTAGAGTTCTTACCATTCAGAGGGGAATGCACATCCGTCTAATCCATTTTTTAGTGAGATGGAGAACTCATGTCTTCTTTCTGAGTTGTACTGTCTGTTCTTGGAACATATTTACTCTAGAAAGTCTCGAGCTGTTTAACAAGACTCATTTTTTCTTGGATAAGGATTTCATTTTTTGTATTGAGTCTTTTGAAGACCTCAGTCATGGAAGAACAATGATCACAAAATATTATTTTGTCTGAGTATTTTTGGATATTGTATTGTGGTATTTGGTTTGGGCTTTGTCTAAGAGTTGGTGAAATATAATAATTTGGCCCAAGTATTCCTCTTGTATAGTCTAAAGCTTCAGTAAAATTATTAAAACCTTTAAAAAGCGGACTTTTTATCCCATTTGTAGAATCTACTACTTCTATCAATGTCTTAAAAACACCATTAGTTTTACCATGTATTACTACATAGTATTTAAATTTATTATCTCTATTTCTATCTGAAAAATACTGACACAAAGCATTTGAAGCAGCAATAAAATATTTAGTGTCTTGCTTATTGTATGTTATCCATAAATTGTCTACTAAGCATTTTTGAGATTTGTCTAAAGTACAATCTGGATTTATTCTAAAAGATATATTACTCTTTGGATAAGAAATTAAATTATACTTACCAAAATGTATTCTTTCCATTAAATTGCCTGTTGTATTTAAATGTCTGAAATGTTATCTGCTTAATAATGTCTGAGCATAAGTATCTGGCTGGGCGATGCCCTTGCCTTTGTCTACTATCTGTTGACTTGTTGGTCTCATGCTGAAATAAATATTAATTAGTCTTTAATTGTAATCTACTTAATTTATCAGCTAAGTCATTATCTTTTCCCTTAACGTATTCAAAAACTATATTATTATATATAGATATTATATCTATGAAATTTAACCATTTTCGTTTACTACTAGCTTTACTATTTATTTTTTCATGAAATTTAACTATGGTTTCGCAGTCTGTTCTTACTAAGACTTCATTTTTGTTTAAGATATATAATTTAAAATTGTTTAGTCCGTATATTATCGCTAATACTTCTGCGTCTATACTACTCATATTTCCTTTTTTTTTATATTGTCCACTTTGGTAGGCACATATTTTTTATTCATTTTTTGGACTGTATTTATTTGGTCTTGATTTTAAGATGGCTCCCCATCCTAATTTACTATCATCTGTTTGAACTATTAAATAATCTGATTCTAGTGGTATTTGTAAGTCTGGTATATTTTAAACTTTTTCTTTAATTTGTTGGACTAATTTAATGTCTTCTATATTAAAGTGTTTTTGTCCTTTACTACCTGTCATAGTATATAATAGACCTACTATTTTTCCTAAGTCTTGAATAAAATTTCTAGCGTAATTTACTAATCCTAAGAATTTTTGTAATTCTTTTGTATTATCTAGATTATTAGGCATATCTAAAACTTTTTTAGCTATATGTGGTTGTAATTTTACTTTTCCTTCTCCTAATGTTACTCCTAGGAAGTTTATATGTGTTTTACATAATTTCATTTTCTTTTTACTAATTATTATTCCATATTTTACAAATAGTCTAAACACTGTCTGTAAATGTCCTAAATGTTCGTACATGTGTTTACTAAATACTAGAATGTCACCTACGTATACTAATACAAAATTTTTGTAGTCTCCAAATATATCATCCATTTTTCTTTGGAAAATAGGCGGAGCTGTCTTTAATCCAAAAGGCATGGCTAACCATTCAAAATGTCCTTCAGGACAAGTGAAGGTTGTCCATTCTATGCTTTCTGGGTGCATTTACTTGCCAGTATCCTGATTTACAGTCAAATTTACTAAATATCTTTTTACCTTATATTCTATTAATTAACTCATTTTTATCTGATAATTTGAATGCATCTGTTCTAGTATTGTCATTTAACCTTTTGTAATTTATTACCATACGAGCTTTTCCTCGTACTTGTTCACTGTGATTTCTAACCATAAAAGCTGTTGATCTATGTCTAGATGTAAATCTTCTTATTACTTCTAATTTTAATAATTCTTTAATTTGTTTACTGAATTCTTCAATGTTTTCATTATTTGCTTCTATAGTTGCTGTCTTTATTGTGTATTATGAATTTATTATATCTAATTTACACATAATTTTATTACTTCCCCAATGTATTAAGGGTTTTTCTCCTATTATTTCCATTTCATCTAATATTGCTATTATATTTTCTAAGTCTTTAGGATGTTTTATTGTTCCTATAGTATTTATTCCCTTCTGAAAATTGTAGAATTCTGTTTCTACATTTATTAATGTATAATCTTTTTCTATGTCTGCTAAATATGTATCTTGTATATAATTTTCTTCTTGTTTTTCTTCATATAGGTTTTTTGAAGAACAACTTTCTTTATTTCTACAATTGTCACAACATGGACTAGAAGTATTTATTCTATTATCTTTAACTTTAATTCCTTTTGTTAGGATTTTATTGGTCTGAACGGGTGTATAGGTTGTATTTCTGAATAACATTATTCCGTCTCTAGAGACTAAACAACTTTCATTGTTTTGTATAAGAAATTGTAGTCCTATTACTAAATCAGTTTTAATATTTAGGTCTCTTACTAGGATTTTATGCATATTATAAGTTGGTTTGTAAAATTCATTACATGTATTTATAAAACTTATTTGTGCTTTTTCTATATATTGGTGGTATAAATTATGAGTTCCATCCATTTATATGGCTAATACTGGTTCTTTTAAATTCTTAAGAGTTGGTAATATATGTTGTGGTATTATCTTCTTATTAAGAAGGCAGCCAATGCAACCTGTATCAATTAATGCCAAAGTTTCTATTTCTATATCTTTAATTTTTATTCTTACTAGTACTTTTATAGTTCCAAACTTTTTATCTTCATTACATATGAAACTAGTATTATCTTCTTCTATGTTCATTAGTTCACTTTCTATTTGGTCTAGATGGATTGTTCCTAGTGATTGTAAATTTTCTATGTCTATTTTTTGTTTTCCTTTTTCTGTTGAAATTAGTCTTTGTTCTAAATCATTTATTCTTGTTTCTAAGGTTATTAGTCTTAGATTGGTAGTCTGATCTTTTGTTTGAAATTGTTCTTGTTGTTTGGCTACTTGTTGTTTTAACCTATTTTCTATACAACTTATGCATGCTTCCATATAGCAATTTGTACATTTAGCTCTATTTATTTTACTAGGATACCATCTACATATACTACACTGATTACTGTCTATTCCTTTTTGTCTTTCAAATTCATGATTACAATCTTGGTATATGTTCATCATTGTATAAGTTAAATCTTCTTCTTTTCTTTCTAATCTTTCTAGTCCTATTTTATTAATTAAATTATCATTTTCTGAGTCAGATGTATCTGATTGACTTCTTTCTTCTTCTGCTATGTCTAAGCTTATAACAGAATATATATTTTCTGTATCTGACATAAATTCATCTACATTTAGTAAGGTCTCTTGGAAGTCTTCTATTAATTGAGAGTTTCTAGTTTTCATATTATTTCTTTTAGGGCATATATTTGCTAAGTGTTCTAAACTACCACAAGTATAGCACTATAATTTATTTTTATAATTTCTATCATTTCTATATTTTCTAACATGTCTATCTCTATTTAAGTAAGGTTTTCTTGCTGACGATTTTCTCAAAAAGTATTTTTTATTTTTGTAAGGTCGTTGGTTATAGTTTATTCTTCTTTTATATTTTATTGGTCTACTGGGTTCTTTATCATAACTTTGTGTTGTATATATCATTGTTTTACAAAAATTCATTTCTTTTTGTTTTAATTGTTTTTGTATTTGTATGTTAGTACATTTTTCTGTTAGTATTTCCATTATGTGTGTTACTTTTTGTCCTATAGACAATGAGATAGTAGGCTCTTGAGCTACACCTTCTCTTTTATACCATCTTTCTTCTACTTCTCTTCCTAATGCTCCTGGTAATTTATTAAATAGTTTTTTTTCCTAATTCTTCATTAAATGTATTTTCAGTAATAGTACAATAGTAAAAATAGTCATTAACGAACTTCTTTATGTGTATCCAATTTGATATACTTAATTGTTCTAATTTTATTAAAGCATTTCTTTGTAGAGTCAGTAAGCCACTATTTGGGTCTTCTCCTGTTAATAACACATGTATTTCGTTTGTGAAATTGTAAGGGTTTGGTCCTAATTCTATTAGTCCTTGGAATTCCTGTGGTTTAGTCTGTTTATAAGATTCCCATACTGCTTTACATGATTCTCTTAAAAAGGTTTCTAAATATCTATACATAGTTTCTGCGTCTGTTTCTTGATAGTTTTTAATAAAATCTGCTACTACTATTCCTTTCCATAAGTCTATTACTGTATTCCACATTTGTGGATCGTGTGCCACTGTATTTAATATTTTTCCTTTATTTCCTCCTTCTTGTAATCTAATGGGTTCTTCTATTGGCATTCTTTTTCCTACTGGTTTAATGTTATCTTTTATTTCTTGATCATGTCTAACCCATGGTTTTCTAGGTAAATTTCCTGTATTATAATTAATCTTTGGAGCTGTTGTAGTTCTTTGGAACGGGCTTGGACTATATGAGCTAGTTCCTTCATCCATTAGTTCTTTATAACTATTTAGGGATAGGGTGTCTTCTTTTTCCCCATTCAAGTATTCGGATTCCTCTATCCTATAAGCTAAATTATCATCCCTTTCTTCACATATTCTAAAGTGTTCTATTGTTTCCATTATATCCATCTTTCCTTTTTTACATCCTTTACATTTGAAAACTTTATTTTTATTTTTCATGTATTGTCTTTTTGCTTATTCTATAACACTGTCTACTTCATATCCTTCCTGTATTAACTCTATATTCATAAATTCTTCTTGTTCTGTTTCTATGGTACTTTCTGTTTCATTATCTTCTAATTCTCGTTGACTTGTATATTTACAGTCTGTAAATCTAATCGACGTCTCTCCTTTTGAGCTAGTGTACATTAAGTGTTGTTCTGGCGTAAATACTTTGGGTTTACTTAGTTTATCTAAATTCCACTCTAATCCTGCATATTCTTCTGGATTTATCTTTATTGGTTTTATTAATTTTATTCCTTTATTACCCATTACTTCTACTACATCATTTACTTGGAGTTTAAATTTTGTATTGCTACTTAAAGTCATTTTTCCTATAAAACCTACACACATTAATAAATTATTTCCATTATTCATTTCTTCATATCCTTTGGTCTGAATTCCTATTTTAACATGTCTACCAAATTCTTTTAGATTTATTAAAAAGTCTGGGCTAATATATATTATTCCACCATTATTAGTCATATCTACTTCTGTTAGTCCTATGATAGATTTCTTTAAGTCTGATCATCGGTCATCATATAATACTACTAATACTTTAGATCCTAAATTCTTTCTAGTTAGTCCTTTTATTCCTATAACTATTAATCCCATGTGCATTAGCATTAATTTAGGATTTTTGACTGTCTTTATAAAAGCAGGGTTTACTAAATTTAGTCTTGCAAAGTCTTTTCCTATAGCAGATATCTGTTCTTCTCTATAGTGTCGGTATAGTTGATTATTTTTTGAAAAGTATTTTGTATTGTATAATGTTCTAGGATTTAATAATTTGAGTTGATTTTGTTGAAATATTTGTAGATATTTGTCTATATCTATTATTTCATTTAATTCTTGATTTTCTTCTATGGTTGGTGTTCTTCTAGATAATATTCTAGAGATTATGTTATTACCTATTCTATTTTCTGAGAAACTTGGTCTACTTTCTTGGGTTGTTCGTCTGTTTGAAAGAAAGTCCATTTTTGTGGTCTTTTAATTACTTTTTGTTCTTCTTGTTGAGGGGTTATTTCTACTTGTTTAAGTTGATTTATTAGTTTATAGTAATTTATCCTATTATTAGTATATTTAATATTTAATTTTAGGTAATTAATTTCTTTTATTACTTTAGCTTTTTCTTTATTCAAAAAATCTATTATATAAGTTTTAGGAATCTCTTCGTTAGCTAATTCTTCTTTTGACCAGATTAAAAATTCGCTTATTTGTTCTTTTTCTAACTCTTCTTCTATCCAGGTTAAAAATTCTATTAATCTTTTTAGATTATGCTTAAGCTCAAACTTATATTGTATTTCTTTGTGAAGCCAACTATATCTTAATCTTATTCTTTTAATATATTCTAGAGGCATGTATATTATTCAAATTGTATTTTGTTAAGTGTTTTCTTATATATTTTTATTATTCTTTCAGAGTTTATAACTTGTCTTATAGTATATTCTAATTCTCTATTTAGATATTTTATATTTTGGTTTGATTCTTCTAGTAATAATTGTTGTCTTATTTCTAACTCTCTGTTTAAAGGGTATGTTTTATGGTATTTTTCTTCTATAAGCCACTGAGTTACTTGTCTATAGCTTCTCGCTATGGTTTGCATTAATTATCCTAACAAAATTGCTTCTTTTTTAATACGTTTATTTATCCAATGTATTCTTTGATTATACAAAATTATATCATTATCATAACCTATTATATCCCACCTAGTATTACTAATAAACTCTGGATCTTTTAAACTTCACTTGTCTAAGTCTTCTATGTTTTTTATATTATATTTATTTTCTAGTTGTTTTTTCTTTTTGATAGCTACACTTCTAAGATTGTATTCTCTATATAAATACCAATATGTAAATCTTATATTTCTAAACGAAGGATGTCTTTTCATATATGTATTGGTTCCCAAAAACTTCTGGCTCTGATACCAAATATATGGGCACTTAGATATATTAGGTATGTAGGATTAACACTAGTATTAGTGGTATTAAAATATATGGACACTTAGATATATTAGGTATGTAGTATTAACACTAGTATTAATGGTATTAATATATGGATACTTGGATATATAGGTATGTAGTATTAACAGTAGTATTTACAGTAGTATTAATGGTATTAACACTAAAAACAGTAAAACACTAAAAAAGTAAAAACTGTAACTATAGTAAATACAGTAAATAGAGTAAAAATATACCAAATATATAGACACTTAGATATATAGGTATGTAGTATTAACACTAGTATTAATGGTATTAACACTAAAAACAGTAAAAACTGTAAATACAGTAAATACAGTAAAAATAGTAAAAACAATAAAAACAGAAAATAGTAAACACAGTAAAAATAGAAAATAGTAAATACAGTAAAAACAGTAAATACAACAAATACTACAAATATACAGGAAATACAATAAAAACAGTAAATACAGAAAAAACAGTTAATACACTAAAAACAGTAAATACAGTAAAAAATAGTAAAGTAATTATATACTATCAACGGAAATATATAAATACTACTACTAAATATATATAATTCTACTACCAAATATATATATATATCTATATCTATATATAATTCTACTACCAAATATATATATATATATATATATATATATATATATATATATATATATATATATATATATATATATCTAATATATATAATATAATAATATTTGTCTTATCGTATGACTTTTGACCAATATATAATAGGTAGTATATATATAATATAGTATATTGCAAGTGGTGTGGGACAAGAATATAATATCAAATATAATATGTAAGTAAAAATATATATAAATAACAAGTATATAATATATAAAAGTTAATAAAATAATATGGTAGATAGGTATTTAATATATGGTAGTATGAATATATTATAATAAGTAGTATGAATATATTATATCATATGGTAGTATATAGATATATAATAAGTAGTAGGTAGATATAGTATATAATATAAAGTAATAAGTAGGTAGTATATTATAATAATGACTATATATTTTAGAAGTCAAATATGAATATAATGTAATTTAGTAGGATGGGCAAAATATGGCAAGTGGTTTCATGTTTATGCTTTGTTTCAAATATTTTGTAAATCCTACTCAGTACTCCCTCTCTCATTTAGTTAAATCATGCTAATTTCCGACTTAATTCCCTAATTTCCCCATTTTTAATTGTATTTTTCATTATTTTTTTTAACTTACCCAGTTCATCTCTTCTTCTTAACTTGTGTTCTTAACAACTTCATCTTTAACCACACCCCGGATATAAAAACTGGCAACAAATTCGTCCTTTCATCAAGCGGACTGTAAAAGCCAAGAATCCTAGGAATTTACAGGTTAATCCATAGTCGTTATTAAGAAGTTAAGAAGCTAACCATATACTAAGGGTAATTTTTTAACACATTCACAATAATTACATTGAAACTAACAACTTAGAAAAATAACATATTTTTTAGGGGAATTTTGGGAAGTAAACATCGTAAAACTTACATGATAAACGGAGAGAGGTTTCCCTTTCGGGAAACCCCCGAAGGACTTTGAAAAACTTCGAAAACTTTAATACTCTAACATACTTATATTATTTTTCAAGCTTTAATATACAATAGAGGATTTTTGGTACATAAAGGAGTATGGAGGGGACAAAGGTTTGTTCACTCTTTTTTCTCACTCTACTGCGCTCTCTTTTTTCATTCTGTTCTTTCCTCTCATCTACTGCCTTCTTATATAGGCAAAGAAAATTTCTAAAGGACGCTTCTAGACTTGCTACGTGGCCTTAATTATTAATGGCTGACAACTTGATAACATTTCTTTAATAATGCAGGTCGGGTACTGATTGGGCCCCATCGTCACATGCATCATTAAGTTCATCTTTTGACTTATATTACAGACTCAATTATTTACTCGACACGTGTTATGTCAACAGTTTTTCCCTCTTTTAGAGGGTAGTGATAAAGTGACAACACACTCATTTTTATAGGACACGTAGTGGGTATCCCCACCTAGCATTTCTACATACAATTTAATATTGCAGGACACGTAGTGGGCATTCCAACCTCACATTCTAACTCGTAATATATATATATATATATATATATATATATATATATATATATATATATATTCTTTATCCTTTTATCCCATGCTTGATAAATGAAAGCATGCCATGTTTGACTTTTGTGTAACTCTCCACGCTTTCTTGTCTTCTTTATTTTTTGTGACTTTTTATTGTTGCAGTCATTGACTTGTCTTTTCCGTTGATGAAGTCTTTTGGCAATTATCTTGTCTCCATACTATTTTCTTGATATTAAAATCTAGTTAAGTGTCTAAGTTGTGTAGGGCTATTGTGTCAAAACTCATGTCTAAGTCATCGTCTTCATAAGGGTCTTGTGAGTCTTGAATATTATTTATCTGTTCCTCGCCTGATAGTGAAGGACTGTGAATATTGTCTTCTGAACCATTGTTTGGGCTAGGAATGTCTTTAATAATATGTTTGTCTTGGCTTTTTTCTTGAAAATTTTTTTCTAAAGTTTGTTTGATTATTTTTTCTAATTTTTCATTTTTTTTCTTTTTTAATGCTTCATTTTTTCTTAAAGAGTCTTTTTGAAAATATTTAGGTAATCTCCTTCGTGAGGAAGAAGACTCCTCTATTTCACTTTTTGGCAAAGTGACAGCCATTAACGGGTTTGATAAGTCTTTACCGATCACCGTTTGAACCGGACTAGCTGTATCATGCTCCGATACAGTAGAGTTTTTAGCATTTAGAGGGGAATGCACACCCGTCTCATCCATTTTTAAGTGAGATGGAGAACTCATGTCTTCTTTCTGAGTTGTACTGTCTATTCTTGGAACATATTTACTCTGGAAAGTCTCGAGATGTTTAACAAGTCTCATGTTTTCTTGGATAAGGATTTCATTTTTTGTATTGAGTCTTTTGTAGCCCTTAGTCTTGGAAGAACAATGATCACAAAATATTATTTTGTCTGAGTCTTTTTGGATATTGTATTGTGGTATTTGATTTGGGCTTTGTCTAAGAATTGGTGAAATATAATAATTTGGCCCAAGTATTCCTCTTGCATAGTCTAAAGCTTCAGTAAAATTATTAAACCTTTAAAAAGCAGATTTTTTATCCCATTTATAGAATCTACTACTTCTATCCATGTCTGAAAAACACCATTAGTTTTACCATGTATTACTACATAGTATTTGAATTTATTATCTCTATTTCTATCTGAAAAATACTGACACAAAGCATTTGAAACAACAATAAAATATTTAGTGTCTTGCTTATTGTATGCTATCCATAAATTGTCTACTAATCATTTTTGAGATTTCTCTAAAGTACAATCTGGATTTATTCTAAAAGATAGATTATTCTTTGGATAAGAAATTAAATTATACTTACCAAAATGTATTCTTTCCATTAAATTGTCTGTTGTATTTAGAGGTCTGAAATGTTGTCTGCTTAATAATGTCTGAGCATAAGTATCTGGCTGGGCGATGCCCTTGCCTTTGTCTACCATCTGTTGACTTGTTGGTCTCATGCTGAAATAAATATTAATTAGTCTTTAATTGTAATCTACTTAATTTATCAGCTAAGTCATTATCTTTTCCCTTAACATATTCAAAAACTATATTATTATATATAGATATTATATCTATGAAATTTAACCATCTTCGTTTACTACTAGCTTTACTATTTATTTTTTCATGAAATTTAACTATGGCTTCGCAGTCTGTTCTTACTAAGACTTCATTTTTGTTTAAGATATTTAATTTAAAACTGTTTAGTCTGTATATTATCGCTAATACTTCTGCGTCTATACTACTCATATTTCCTTTTTCTTTATATTGTCCACTTTGGTAGGCACATATTTTTTCTTCGTTTTTTGGACTGTATTTATTTGGTCTTGATTTTAAGATGGCTCCCCATCCTAATTTACTATCATCTGTTTGAACTATTAAATAATCTGATTCTAGTGGTATTTGTAAGTCTGGTATATTTTAAACTTTTTCTTTAATTTGTTGGACTAATTTAATGTCTTCTATATTAAAGTGTTTTTGTCCTTTACTACCTGTCTTAGCATATAATGGACCTGCTATTTACAAAATATTTACTGTTTTTATTGTATTTTCTATATATATGTAGTATTTGCTGTATTTACTGTTTTTATTGTTTTTACTGTATTTACTATTTTCTGTTTTTACTGTGTTTACTGTTTTCTGTTTTATTGTTTTTACTATTTTTACTGTATTTACTGTATTTACAGTTTTTACTGTTTTTAGTGTTAATACCATTAATACTACTGATAATACTACTGTTAATACTACATACCTATATATCTAAGTATCCATATATTAATACCATTAATACTAGTGTTAATACTACATACCTAATATATCTAAGTGTCCATATATTTTAATACCATTAATACTAGTGTTAATACTACATACCTAATCTATCTAAGTGTCCATATATTTGGTATCTACTGTTAATACTTTTTAGTGTTAATACTACATACCTAATATATCTAAGTGTCCATATATTTGGAAGTTTAATTTAATAAATTTAGTTTATCGAGGTTTATATATATATATATACACATATATATACATCTGTAATATATACAGTGTATATACGTAGATATATACATAGTGTATATATATGTATATATATATATATATATATATATATATATATATATATATATATATATATATATATATATATATAGTATATATATACATGTATATATATACTATATATACATGTATATATAGTATATATATACATGTATATATAGTATATATATACATGTATATATACTATATATATAAATATATACTATATATATATATATATATATATATATATATATATATGTAGATATAATTTAACTACACATTAATGTAACTTTAATTTATCGTGGTTTATATATATATATATATATATATATATATATATATATATATATATAATTAAACTTATGTTGATGTGTAGATAAATTTTATATATATATATATATATATATATATATATATATATATAATTAATTAATTTAACTACATATCAACAGAAGTTTAATTTGAATAAAAAGCGACGGACTGCGTCTCTATCGATATAAAATAATTAATTATTTATTATATATATTGTTGGTGCAAAGTTCTGCGAAAAAAGCGACGGAACTGGCGATGCAGTCCGTCGCTTTAAAAAAAAATATTATAAAAAAATAAAAATAGAAAAATTTAATTAAAAAGCAACGGACTCTGCGGTGCAGTCCGTCGTTTTAAAAAAAAAAAAAAAATTTAATCAAAAAGCGACGGACTCTGCGATGCAGTCCGTCACTTTAAAAAAACTTTAAAAAAATAAAAATAATAAAAAAAATAATTAATTAAAAAGCGACGGACTTGGCGATGCAGTCCATCGCTTTTTTTTTTTAAAAAAAGCTTAATTAAAAAGCGACGGACGGCACCGCTTAGTCCGTCACTTTTCGGAGCGACGCCGTTCGTCGCTTTTACTTCCGTCGTTGCTTAACAGTTTTTTAGTAGTGTCGGGTACCTGCGTCAAGTTGCATATTTCATATTTCAGCAACAACTTATTTGATGGTGGAAATAATTTCTCTAGGAATGGTTCTTGTAGTTCTCTTCATGTAGTAATTAAACTATTCAGGATTTTAGCCAACCAAATTTTCTTCTCCTCAAGGATAATGAAATTATCGCAGTGCGATGGCATCTGGGCTCACTTTAATTCGGTTGTCATTACTTTTACGATCACTCACAAAATTCCCCAGGTGCATATGGGCATCATCAGTCACTTCGCCTGTGAATAATCATCTCATGTTCGACATATGAATCATGTTGTTAGTGATATCAAACATCGTTACGACAAGCAATGGAGGCAACACAATAGTACCAGTACCCCAACATCATCTTGATCAACATCATACTCATCTCAAATACCTACTTGGGGCATATGTCTAGGTTGCTATTGTGCTCTCCTCAAATGCTGATTATTTAGAGTATTTCTGCTAGCTATTTAATCTCTCCTAGTTTGGGCTGCAACAACAGTTACAGCTCGGCATTGTTGTTCATTCATTTGAGTTGTCTCTTGTTGATATGTCAGTTCTTCCTCCTCAACCCTTCATTCTCAATGGCTTCTTTTGTTCTTTCATGACAACTGTTGTTGGCAATTATTCTTAGAGTTCTTAGAATTCTAGGAACAAATGGAATCAGGGGTTTTCCTTGACTCTGTATATTTGTCATACACAGTGATCAGCATACTAAAACAAAAATAACAGAAAAAAGTAAATCGGATAATAATGACTAATAGTCAAATCAAATAACACAATTAATCTAATTCAAAAGTCGTATTCCCTGAAAGCGGTGCAAAATTTTGATGTGCCCATATTACACCACCAAATAGAAGTATAAAGTGGTCGGTATTTAAATATAGAACCTAAAAAAGATTAGGATCAGTCATACAGGAAATATGATCAGGATATTAGTAACCTTTGATGTTGCATGAAAGATTGGTAAGTTAAGTTCACCTAAATGGTTGGTCCCCTAAAAAAGTGAATATTACCATGCAACTTGGTCCTTCTACAAATGTTTACTTTAGTAACTCTTACCTTTGATCTCAAATAAGTTATACCCGGACAAGATCAAGCTATTAGATGATAGTTGGTAGCCTCGAATCTCTGTTGAATAATCTACTTTCCCATGCGTTACTCCTTTGAACTGGCAAGTAAGAATAAGGTGATTTCTAACACTGACCACCATTTAAAATAAGCAAAATGAAGGAAAAAACAATACATGTTTGCACATTCAAGGAATACTAGATATTAGGTTTACTTCATTATTTCTTCCTAGTTCCCACAATTCTAGTTATGTGTTTAGCTACTCATACTTGTATGATTTGAATTAATGATAATTAAATTTAACTTAATCATGCACTTACAATATGAATATTTAAAATCCTGAATTTTGAATTAAACTTCAAAGTATAAGTCAAGAAATAAAGTGTAGAATCTCTTCAATATTTAATAACCAGCTCAAAGTAATTAGTTTCTTGGGTTTCCATAACTAAAACGAACATTAAAACGCAAAATAAAACCTAGAAAAAATATTTATAGACATAAAAAACCTATCTAAAACAAACTAGAAAAACTGACTTCGACAGCTTGTATGAACCAATTTACGGACCATAGACTCCTTTCATAGATGGCAGACATTGCATAGTCTCATGAATTTTTCCACGAGCACGAACTACAGTCTGTGGAAATTATTACGGCCCATACACCTTCCTTGGAAAAATCAGGTTTTAATGACGCTTCTCTGAATTGAACCACGAACTCATTCTATGGATCATAGAAGTGTCGTACTGCTAACTCCTTAACCTCGGGGCTTTTTCAAACTTTCTGAATATCAACTACGATTGCCATCTTAGGCTCGTGGATCAAACCACGGTTCGTAGAGTGACTCGTAGATGGCCAATATTTGTTTGTTCCATCAGTTTTTCATCACATAGCCACGAAATCCTATTTTTCCTGCCAAATAACTACAACACACATCAAATCTACTAAAACGCACTAGAGAACTTACACAAATCCCAAGTATTAAGCATAAAAAATTCCATAAATCCATGGCACATGAGCTACTTGAAGTTGTCTGCTTGATTGTCAAAGGAAGCTATTGCAATGCTTTTCAGGAAGCTGCTTACCAGTTGTCTATTTAATTTCAAACTTATCCAGAAAACTGTGTAATGGACATCTACAATACGATATAATTAAGAAAAGCTTCTTTCTGCCCCATATATATGACTGTGTAAACTTTCAATAACTTTTAGCGATAGCTGAAAAGTAACCAAACAAAATATTAAGTCATGTTGAATCCCCACTATTTCACATGGTAGTCTAACATAGTTAATTAGTATAACCTCATTATATGTATCACACAATATATAATTTGATTTTCTATTAATAATCTGACTCTGTACATAGATTTCCCCTTGGTATTCCATATGGTGGCCTGAATGCCTTCCTGGTACTAGTGTTGCATTTAAATTGCATCACATAATGCAAGTTGGTAGGGAAGGGATATTTGTTCTCTTCTGCCCACAAAAGTAGGACTTTCTATTCATGGACCACAATGGCATTTAGCCTCTTGTTCCTGCATGGACCACAATTGCACTAACACATCTTTCTTCAATATGCATGCACTGCTACAGCTCATTTTGATGTATAAGGGTCTTGGGTCCCCCCACACATAATTTTTCCATTGATATATATATTTACTGCCCATTTCTGGCCAAAAATATTGAGTGCCTAACTTGTTGTATGCAGAACCCATTCGTAGGTATCGAATCTAGAATATATATAGTATGATACGTTTATGTGTTGTTGGTAACAAATTGATCTAAATAAAAAAAATCAAATCTAACCAATTAAATAAGTTGATGTTTGATTTGATTTTGGTAAATGAAACAAGGGTCAAAATTTTCTTAAAGTATTAAAAATAATTCAAAAATAGACAAAAAAATATTCCTAACGCTATATTAGTCTTAAATTTGTAGGTCCATTAACACCGCAATTATATGACATTTCATAAAATTTTAATTCATGTACTTTGTTATTGGCCCACATACGATTTTGACCCAATTCAAACCCAACTAGGAAATCCTGTATTTTTGCGTTCCACCATGGAATTTTTCACTAATGATGGTTTTGTGGTTAATTGTATTTTTTTAGTAATAATAGGTTTTTGGTTAATGGACTTATTGAAACTTCAGATGGTGCAGCCATCTTAGGTACAACTTAATTATTTTATAAAACTTTTTGTAAAATAAATAGGTTACAATTCTCGAACACAAGAATTCACCTCATAACTTAAAGAACTATAGCAACAACGTAACTTTCTTAGAAACAAGTTCTCTTTGTTGATAATTTGTCACTTACAAACACTTCTTACAATTGCTACTATTAGCTAAGAATAAATTTCAATTTGCGTGAACATTAAAATGGTGCTTTATATTGTAGGAATAGCCTTTGGCATACGCCAAAATAGTCTTGGTGTCATTGTCTATTTTACTTTGTTATATCATCTCAATTCCCTTTCCGCACTCTTTGGCTTCTTCTTTTCTCTTCTTTTTTTGTTGGGCAATCCTAGAAATTTGAATATATTAATTTAATCAAATCACCAAACACTTGTCGTAGAAGACACTGTACTCGAATGTATTAAATTTTTTTGGGAAGGGGCTGGTAGGGAGGTCGGAGTAGGGTGGAGTAAAAAATTATAATGTTTTAAATTTAGAAAGTTTTTTTTAAAAATAAAATTTTAAATTATTTTTCTTAAGGGTCGGGGTAGGGTGTGGTAGGGGGGTAGAGGGTGGGCGGGGTAAAATAATAAAATTTAAATTTTTTTTAACAACAAACTTTAAATTATTTTTTTTTGGGTGAGGGGTGAGGGCTAGAGGGGGGGGGGGCAGGTAGGAGATTTTGGGGTATGTGTGAGTTAAAGAAAATAAAAATTTTCAAAAACAAACTTTTAAATAATTTTATGAGAAACGGGGGTAGGGTTAGTCAGGGGTTAGCAGGGTAGAAAAAGTTTGAAATTTTAAAATTTGAATTGTTTTTTAAAAATAAAATTTTAAATTGTTTATTTTATTTTGTTGGGGGATGGGCTGGTTTGGGGGTAGGGAGCCCAAGGTTGGGGACAAAATAAATTAATTTTTTTATAAAAAGAAATATTTAATTTCTTTTTTTTTGAATGGGGAGGGTCAAGGTACGGTGTGAGGTAAGAAAAAAAAAATGTAATTTGAGGTTGGAGAAGAGTGTTAAAAAATGTTTTTGTTAATTTTTGAAGTGAAGTCATTTTTCTTAAATTTAAGGAACATAAGTTGATTTGGAAAATATTTTTCAAAGTATTTAAGCCAACCAAACACGAGATAATTGAAAAGCATTTTCTGGTAATTATTTTCCTTCCTACCAAACACAACCTAAGGGGTCGTTTGGTGTGATGGATAAAAGAAAATAGTCATGGGATAACTTTTTAGTGTCTCTTTATTTCTGTTTGAAATTCGTGTATCGATTCGAGTGTCGAAGTCGAAATCCAAATTGATGGGTTGTGTTCAAGTTTGGGTGTTAGTGTCATGTCTTGTGTCGGATATCTGGTCTCAATTAATTGTCGAGTCTTGGATAGAAAGTCGAGGTCAGGTCATAAGTCAAATCTTAGGGTGGGATTTTAGATCTGTTGTCAGAGTTGTGTCCTAGTTCGCTTGTCGGGGTCATGTCCTAATTCGATTGTCGAAGTTGATTTCAGGGCAAAAAATACTTTCTACTAAAAAAATGTTTGAAATGCATTTCATTCACAAATCAAACACTAAAAAATATTTTTTAACTAAACATTGAGAAAATAAGTCATAAATCTACTTATTTCCCAAAAAAAATATTTTTCATCAAAAACATTTTCTTTCCTACCCAACACACCCTTAAGCACACCCTTAAGCACGTAGTGTTGCCAAAAATAGAAGAAAAGATGATTGAATTGAGGTGCCTCATCAAGCAGACGTACAATACTTAAGGAACAATTTCGTGGCCTTTGTTTAAACTGGGACCACTTATTTGGTAACTTCTATACTAGTACTACATAATACATATGTATATTATCGATTCATTCTTTTTAATTTAAGTTAAATTACTTTTCTATTAAGTTTATTTCAAAAAGAATGTTTATTTTTATATTTCATAGCTTTTTTAATTTCAATACTAATTTAAAATCACAAAATTTAAAAGACTATATACATCTCAAGGACTTAACTTGTCTCCAATTTTCTTTTTCTCTATTTTTTTTTCATGTTTTTATTTTGATGAGAGATACATATCAAAACTTTAAATCAACGATTGAGATTTAATAAATTTAAGATAAATATTAATCATTATTGAGATAATTAGTTAATTTCTTTTATTTGTTTTGTATATCTTTTTAACCCCACCATTGTAGTTGTACATAATATATTTCCTAAACATATTTTAAAAACTTCTTACTTGCCTTTATTTTTTCCCCCACTTTTTGCATCCCAATTTTTTTTCTAATCTATTTGAATGCTTCGGAAAATAATTGCAATGTTTTAAGTGAAGATTTTGGATTTTCCTACTTCTAAAAAATATACTACTAGAATTTAGTGCAACTTTTTTTTTCTAGAGGGGCACATTGTAGACATTGAAATTTCGTAGGACTCTACAAGACGTATTTAATTTGAGTTAATTCTCGGAGACTACTCAACCCTAAACCCCCATTCATGCCTATATAAATGGTATTATATTCCCTTGAAAAGACATCTAGAATATCTCAAAATATCTCATAAACTCTTGGGTATTTATGAAGATCAAGATAAGGAAAATTCCTTAAAGAGATCTCGAATATCTCAAATATTCCGCAAACTCATGAAATATTCATAAAGAGATCAAATTCAAATTATCTTAATTCGAGAAATATGCCACTAACAGCCCTCGAATTATATCACATCCAAATCATCCTAGTTTGATAAATACGCCACTAACAACCCTCAAATTATGTAGATCAAGTTCAAATCATCCTAGGTCGAGAAATACGCGACAAATAGTGCTCGAATTATGGATAAATATCTTATGATAGAAGAATCAAGTGATCAACAGAATTGTACCCGCAATCTTGATGAATAAAATTATGTTTCTTCATATTTTTTTTGTGATTGTAATTTATTTTCTGTCACTTTAAAATTTGTTCCAAACACACATATTGTAAATAATGTAACAATTAAATATCAAAATATTTTAAAAATATAGATATTAATATAATAAAGAATAATTGAAAATATAATATTAAGCCTTCAAGTTCTTTGATTGAGCTGATTTAAAAAGGAAAAAAAAACTAGTAGCTAGAATAATTATGGGATTGTCTTATATTTTTGGAGTAAATATATAAACTATTTGTTAACTTATCGAATATCTCAAATATTCCAAAAACTCGTGAAATATTCATAAAGAGATCAAATTCAAATCATCTTAATTCAAGAAATACGTCACTGACGGCCCTCGAATTATATAGATCAAGTTCAAATCATCCTAGTTTGAGAAATACGCCACTAACATTCCTCAAATTATGTAGATCAAGTAAATCATCCTAAGTCGAGAAATACGCCACAAACGGTGCTCGAATTATGGATAAATATCTTATGACAACAGAATTGTACCCCCAATCTTGATGAATAAAATTATGTTTTTTCATTTTTTTTTTGTGATTGTAATTTATTTTCAGTCACTTTAAAATTTGTTGCAAAAACACATATTGTAAATAATGTAACAATTAAATATCGAAATATTTTTAAAAAATAAATATTACTATAATAAAGAATAATTGAAAATATAACATTAAGCCTTCAAGATCTCTGATTGCGCTGATTGAAAATGGAAAAAAAGAAAAAAAATTAGTAGCTAGAATTATGGGATTATCTTATATTTTGGGAGTAAATATATAAACTATTTATTAACTTAATCATGGTTAAGACTTATTTTTATTTTATTCACTCTCAACCATTGATTTAAAGTTGTGACATGTGTCTTTCATCCAAATAAAAACTAGGAAAAATGGAGAGGAGTCAAATCCACCTCTCAATTTGACATGCCTATAGTAGAGCTTTAAAACTGTCGTAAACTTGGCCATTTTCAATGGGAATGTCCACAAAAGGAAAAAGAAGCAAATTATATAGAAACTCAAGAAGAGATGTTGTTTATGGCGTATGTCAATAATGCGATGGATGAAGAAATAGAAGCAATAGAAAGAAATGACACTTGGGAATTGATGGATTTGTCTCAAGGAGGAAAAAATATTGGAGTTAAATGGGTTTATAAGACTAAATTTGATGAAAATGGAGAAGTAAGTAAATATAAGGCTAGTCTTGTAATGAAGGGGTACACCCAATAACATGGGATTGACTACACACAAATATTTACATGGAGACAATTCGATTAGTGATTGCACTTCCAGCACCAAGAGGATTGCCTTTGTACTAGCTAGATGTAAATTCTACATTTTTACATGAGGAGCTACATGATTTTTTTTTGGAACAACCTTGTGGTTATGTTTAGAAGGGGAATGAGCAGAAGGTGTATAAGCTAAAGAAGGCACTTTATGGGCTTAAGAAAGTGCCACGAACTTGGTACAGTCGCATAGAGGCCTACTTCATGAAACAAGGGTTTGACAAATGTGACTATGAGCATACGTTGTTCATCAAGATGAAGATAAATGATAACATATTAATTGTAAGTTTATATGTTGATGATCTCATTTTTACTTGCAATGATGAATTATTGTTTGCAAAATTTAAAAGTTCTATAAAGGATGAATTTTACATGATAGACCTTGGAAGGATGAGATATTTTCTTGGTCTAGATATTTCTCAAAGATTAGATGCAATTTTTATCGGTCTGAAAAAGTATGCATTGGAGATACTGCAAAAGTTTGGGATGGATAAAAGAGATTTTGTCTATAATCCAATTGTTCCATGCTTTAAGCTCAAAGAGGATGAGGGTGAAATCAAGGTGGATAAAACTTACTATAAGCAGATTGTGGGCAGCCCTATGTCTCTAACATCAACTCGTCCAGATATGATGTTTCTTGTGAGCCTTATTAGTCGGTATATGGAGAATCTTACTGAGTTTCATTTACATGTGGCACAAAGGGTGTTGAGGTACCTAATGACAATTGAGTTTGGAATATTTTATAGAAAGGGAGGAGATGATGAACTTGTTGCATTAAAGAGACAGTGATTATGTTGGAGACTTGGGAGACATGAAGAGCACATCACGCTATGTGTTTTTATTAAGCTCAAGGGCAGTATCTTGGTCTTCAAAAAAACAATCAGTTGTGAGTTTATCTACTACAGAGGCAGAGTTTATTATTGCTGCCTCATATGCATCCCATCTTCCTCATATGCATTCTAAGCAGTTTGGTTAAAGAGAGTTTGGAAAAGCTTGATCCTAATCAAGGCAAGATATCTACTATTCGTTGTGATAATAGTTCTACACTTAAGCTTTCGAAGGATCCAATTATGCATGGTCGTAGCAATCACATCGATGTATGTTTTCACTTCCTGTGAGAATTAACAAAAGCGGACACTGTGAAACTTGTTTATTGTGCTACACATGAACAATTGGCTGATGTGATGACTAAACCTCTCAAGCTGGATGCTTTCATGAAGTTGCACGAACTGTTAGGAATTTGCTTCAAGTCTAATGTAAACTGATGCTCATATATGCAGTTTAAGGGAGGAATTATTCGGAGTCTTTTACTTAAAATTTTTATTGTTATGGGATTCTTATCTGTTAAGTTGTTTGGGTCATTAGGGTTTGTTGGACTTAGGAAACTTAGATTTAGCATGAGTTAGTTGTGTAAAGGCTACACATACTCTAGTTTGTTTCACTAAAAAACTCTCAATTTTTCCTCTCATATTCTCTTTCGCAACCTTTCCTTCAATCTTAACACACTTACCATATATTATATAAAATTTTAGTAGCTTTAAAAGTCTTAAAATGTAAAGTAATATATATATATATATATATATATATATATATATATATATAAAACTAAGATCCTAAGAGTAGTAAAATAGACTAAAAAACTTAGGCATGTTTTTATTCAAATTTGAAGGCTTATTTTTTCTTAAAAAATTGTTTTGATATTATAAAAAATAGAGTGTAGTGTCAAAAACACATCTAAGTTATCTATTTTTTTTTTAATTAAATACCTAAACTATTGGGAGAGTGAGTTCCATACCTAAACTATCACTTATTAGTTTGGAAAACACATATTTTTGTTTTATTACACTCTCTTCTTGATGGTGTGTGTACTACACTCTCTCATTTATTTTAAAAATATTACCACATAGTAGTCCACATTGATAATATATTTCATCTTAATAAAAATTAAATAAACTATTACTATAAGTTAAAAATTAAAGATTATATAAAGTATCAATATCCAAAAAAGTAATTATCATATTAAAAAATAAAATTTAAAACATTTTTCTCACCCCATTGCACCACCTCCTCCCACAGTACCCCAATCGGATCCACAACCCAATTTTTTATTTTTATTTAGAAAAAGTTTTTTTTGAAAAATATTCTTACTTCATCCCTCTCCCCTCCCTTCCAATTTATTTTCAGATATTATTTTACTTTTTTTAAAAAAATATTTCTACCCCACCCAAACTAACCCTCCGCCCCAAAAATATTTCTTTCAACTTGCCGCAAGATTTTTTTTAAGAAAAAAAAATTCATTTTTGTTATTTTTGGTACATAAGTAGAAAGAATACTTTCCTAACAATATATGTATATATCTAACACAAAATGATAAAAAATGAAATTGAGAGCGAAGGTTCAATATTTTTTCCCAAAAAAATAAATATTATATCTAAATTACTCTTGGAAAGCAGTGGGCGGTTTTGGTGATGATGGTATGTGTGGGGAGTTGAAGTAAGATTTTATAAAATATATTTATTTTAAATGGGGGGTGTGGGTGGAGGGGCGGAGATTATCGGGGGGGGGGGGGCTACCACGGGTAGAGGTAGTGGAGGTGGATAAAAAAATGTTTTCAATTTTTTTTTGATATAATAATACTTTAATCTTGAACTAATATAAATAGTATATTTAATTTTGGTCAATGGGATATATTTTATCAATGTGAATTGCCATGTGACAAATTTTTTTATAAATGAAAGACAGTGTATTACACACACCACTTGGGAGGGGGGGGTTCAATCTAATGAGTAATAATTTAGATATGAAATTCACACTCCCAATAGTTTAGATATCAAAATCAATAAAACAAGATAGTTTAAAAGTGTTTTTGATACTTCACTCATAAAAATATTATATATTTAAATTATAATAAGATATTTGAATATCGTGCGAAGAACGGACATATTAAGTAACATTTAATTGCAACATTATAGGAAGAAAGTACAAATAAGGAGATGCATATATCACATATAGAAAGTTCACCAAGCAATATTATGAATAGTCATGAAGAGCAGGAGAATGGAGAGGGAGAAAATAAGAAGAATGTAGCACATGAGTTAAACATAGATGATGAGCAGGAAATGAACACATTCTCTATTCTTGATGGATCACAAATGTTGAGCAGTAACTTGACAAAGCTGGATGGGGAGAAGGAGGAAATTAGTCCAACAATTGCAGGGGGCTGATAAACAACAAAAGTTGGTTGAGGTTCGTGCCATTAAAGGAACACATGATAAAGAACATGAAGAGATTGTGAAGTATCATGATGAAATATCTGATAAAAAGAAAAGTGTACCTGATGAAGGGAATATCAAACATGATCAGCAGAGTGAAATGGACAAGGCACTAACAATATTACCTGAGGACCCAATGCAGCAAAACAAGGACCTGATGTTAATAGCGGATTTATCTAATGTTACTTATCAGGTGCCACTGCAAGGAGTCCAACAGATTAAAGGAGGATTCCTTCCCAGGAAAAATGAATACCAACAGATAGGGGAAATGGTTTCACAGGATACTACAAGAGCACTCATACATACCATACCTAGAAAGTGTGGCCAAATACAAGCGTTACATGCTTTGGTTACTCATCAGAATATCAATCAAGACAATGTAGAGAACCTGAAAATAAGCATAGCATCAAAAGAAGTAGCAGAAGATAAAGATGAACGGCAAAGTGATAGTAATCTATAGATTGTTTTTACAGAAGCTAGTATATCTCACAAGGTGATTTCAAAGAACACAAAGAGAAAAATAAAAGGGGACAACATTAGTGTTATACCAACAAGGGTTCAGTCTAAGAGGTTGGTCAAAACAGGATCTAAATGAGTTACAAAGTTTTGTTTTGGAATATTAGGTCTGTTAAACCTCAGCAAGCCTTTTATACCGTTCAAATGTTACATAGACATCACAAATTTCCCCTAATTGCTTTAATGGAACCATTCCAAGATATTAGGAATATTTAAATATTCAAAAGGAGGTTGGGGATGCAATATGTGAATTTTAATACAAATGGGCAGATTTGGGTTCTTGTGAATCATCATATTCAAGTGGGTTTTATTTCAGATTCAGACCAACAATTAACAGTATTATTAACATAAGAAGATGACTCTGAAGTGTTGCAAACTATGATGTATGCTAAATGCTCTACTATAGAAAGATTAAGTCTGTGGGATAATATATACTCTCTAAGCCTTAACTTCTTAGGTCCATGGATGATGGGGGTGAGTTCAATGTTATATTGAGTGAGGAATAAAAGATAGGAGGGTTGCCTGTTTACCATCAAAAGTATGAGGATCTTGCATGTTGTATTGATTCTTGTGATTTATCTTATATCAAGTTTATAGGGAACCATTCACATGGTGGAATGGCAAGGTTAATGGGGAGTGCATCTTCTAAAGACTAGATAGAGTTGTTGTTAATCAATCATTAACAGATGTTTATGGTGATATTGGCTTACAACACGTATCTAGGACTGGATCTGATCATGCTCTATTACTTATGTCTTGCGACTTTAGTAATACACCTGCTGTCAAATCTTTCAAATCCCTAAAATTTTTGACTGAAAGAGAAGACTTCAAAGAAGTGGTTTGTCAAAATTGGATTGTTGAAGTTGAAGGTGAAATCTTTATCCAATTAAAACACAAACAGAAGAGAACTAAGGTGGCTCTATCAAAATGGAGTAAAGAAAAGTATGGAGATATTTTTAAATAGTTGCCTATTAGGGAAGACATTGTCAGAATTAAAGATTTATTCCAGCAAGATCCTAATTCTAGCAACAGAGCTATTTTGTAGCATGCTCATACTGAATTGAAATTATATTTGTATTATGAAGAGGAGTTTTGGACACAGAAAACTAGTGCTAAATGGATCAATGAAGGGGATAGAAACACAAATTTTTTCCACTGCCTTGTAAAGGGTAGAAGGAAGAAGGTAAAACTTAACTGAATTCAGAAGGTTGATGGAATTTGGGCTGAAACTGCTGATGATATAGCCAATGAAGGGGTCTGCTTTTTTTAAAAATCAATTCTATGGAAGGAGTAATTATGAAGATATGACCTTGCTATAGTATATTATACCTAAGATTACGCAAAAGAAAATGATTATATGAAGGTTTTGCCAAATGAAGAGGAGAATAAAAAGGTGGTGTTTGAGCTTAATCCTAATAGTTCTTGTGAAGGAGATGATTTGACTTGACAGGTTGCTTCTTCCAAACTTGCTGGGATATAGTAGGCCTTGATATTATTAAGGTAATTCATGCTTATTTCCAGGGGCTACTTTACCAAAGTTTATTACGCATACTAATTTGGTTCGAATACCAAAAAGGTAGTGATACAAACCTTTTCTAATCTAAGGCCAATTAGTCTGAGTAATTTTCTAAGCAAAATTATTTCCAGAATTGTTCATGATAGATTAGAAAGGTTCCTTACAAGATTAATCTCTCAGAATCAATAAGGTTTTGTTAAGGACAGAAACATTATTGAGTATGTGCTACTTGCTCAAGAAATTATTACTGACATCAGGAAAAGAGGCAAACCAGATAATGTGGTCATTAAAATTGATATGGCCAAGGCATATGACAGAGTGGATTGGAGGTTCCTAATTAAGGTCCTAGGAAAAATGGGATTTGATTATGTATTCTTGGATATGATATGGAGGATTATTGGTAACAACTGGTACTTTGTGTTGATTAATAGTCAAGCCTATGGATTCTTTCACTCTCCAAGGGGTGTTAAACAGTGTGATCCATTATCCCCTACTTTATTTATCATATCCGCTGAAGTCTTGACTAGGGCCTTGAATCAGTTGTTCTACAACTATGAGTTTAATGGTTATGGGATGCCTAAGTGGAGTAAACAACTAAATTATCTTGCTTTTGCAGATGATGAAATTATTTTTACTACTGCTAACAAAAGAACTTTGAAAATTATTATGTAAACTCTTCATATGTATGAAGAACAATTACGACAATTGATTAATAAAGGGAAGAGATTTTCTACTGACACAGCAAGGCAGCTCAGACATCTATACATGTGGTGCAAGAGGTAACTGGATTTGAAAAGGAAAGGTTTACCTCTAATGTATTTGGGTTGTCCTTTAGGCCATGCAAAGATGAGGAAAGTTCATTTTTTTGAATTGATTCAAAAGTTTCTTAACAAGCTTCAAATGTGGAAGGGAAAGCTGTTATCTTTTGGGGGCAAAAGTTGTCTTGATTAATCATGTATTACAAAGTATTCCATTCTATCTTCTTTTAACTATTAATCCTCTTAAATGTGTGATCCATGATATACATAGGATTTTCGCTAAATTATTATGGAATGGAAAAGAAGAAGGAAAAGCCACTCACTGAATAGCTTGTAAAGATATTTGTTTGCCTAATGTAGAGGGAGGTTTGAGTTTCAAATCTCTATTTAATATTACAAATGCCTTTTTCACTAAGTTGTGGTGGAACTTCAGAACCACTAATTTTCTATGGTCCCATTTCCTATGGAATAAGTATTGTAAAAGATACAGGCCACATGTTGCTCAATGGAAGGGAGACTCACAAGTATGGAAGGCTATGTTGCAGGCTAGAGAGTTCTTTGATCAACAAATTTTGTGAGAAATTAAAGAAGGTCACTTTAATGTTTGGTTTGAAAATTGGACACAACTTGGGGGCCTTCACTTACAACTATCTATCTCTCATGAACAAAATCAGATTGAATAATTGAATCTGCTCCTTAATGAGAATGGGTGGAGTAATGAGATGTTAAGTGAGAATTTTAATGAAGAAGTGTACAATCACATACTGTATTAGGGAATGTCACAGCTACCGAAGGAAAAGATAAAGCTTGGTGGATGGCATGTGCTTTAGGAAGGTATACAATAGGATTAGTCAGGGAGCTATGTAGATACAAAAAAGATATTTTAATCAATGTAATGAACATTTGGGAGAAAGGATTGCCTTTCAAGGTGTCTTTTTTGTTATGGAGGATGTGGTTTGGTAGAATTCCTATAGGAGAAGTCCTCATCAGAAGGAAAATTGTTGATTCTGTTGAATGTTGTTGCTGTAATGCTAAGGTACATGAAACTTTTAATCACTTATTAAATTCCCATATGCTAAGGCAATTTGGAAACACTTCTCAGAAGCTACAAAATTACATATTAATGTAATACAGATCAATCAAGGACTAGAAGAATGGTGGAGTGTTGATTGTGTTGCTAAACTAAAACCCATATTTATAACAGTTCCTACTTTTATTATTTGGGAAACATGAAAGAAAAGAAATGTTCTTAAACATGGGGAAAGATGACTATGTAATCCACGATGGTATAAATTAACATAAACCTGTTCTTGTTTACCAAATGTAGGTATCCATGGTTGAAGGGTATCCCTAACAATTGGCCTTTGATTGTAAAATATATGGAGGAGTATGTACCTCTTGTATGACATAAGATGGTTAAGTGGAGTCACCCTCAAAGTGGAAGTATAAAATGTAACACTGATGGATCCTGTAGAGGAAATCATAGACCTGGTTCTATGACCTTCTATGTTAGAAATGAGATTGGGGATTTGGTGTTTGCTGAGTCAAGGCAATTGGAAAGGTATACTATCATTGAAGCTAAGATTAAGGCTATAAGAATGGGGATTGTATACTGCCAGCAACATAACCTACTCCCACTGATTGTAGAAACAGATTCCCTAATATCCGCAAAGGTGATAAATGTAGTATGGGAGGTTCCATGGTTAATATCACTATATATTAGACATGTATATGGGATTATCTATCATTTCCAGGTGGAGGTGGTGCACATATTCAGATAAGGAAATCAAATGGTAGATTTTTTCACTAACTATACTGTTAATTTTGCATGTACAGAAGTGCAACAATTCAATAATAGTCAAGAAATTCCACTGCAAGCAAAATAAATCTTTCATCTAGAAAAATTACATGTTCCTAATATTCGAATAAAGAAGATTCAAAATAGGATGTACAAGGTTCAAACCAATGTGGAGGAAAACTGATTCAATTTCAGCTAGAGATTCAGCAGAAGAAGTATAAACGAGGTACCTTATTTGGAGTTGAAACATAGCTGAAGATTCTATGTCCTTAACAATGGTATTAATTCCAATCGAAATTCAACAATGGTATTAATAAATCGAGGTACCTTATTGAGATATATTATTAAAGGCTATGAATCGACAAACAATCATAAAGATTATAGGAATTTGGATACTTGTGGGACCTCATCGGAGAAAATGGAAGATTCTAGACATGTGATCAGATTCACAAAATAGTCTAAAGAAGACTATCAATGTTTTTCATACGGAAAGCTTTCAACAATAATTACCTCTACATTCAGCTAATAGGTGTAGCTCTAGGTAGAAGAAGTCTTCAATGGTGATTGAATCATGAAGTATGTGATATTTTAGATGTCGAAATGATTTCAACCCATTGGTAGAGTTACACGATTAATATGATATGTAGGTAAGTTTGTGACAGTGAGGTGTTCCCATCGATTTGAAGAAAGCATCTATGAGCTTCTTGGGTTGAATATGGAGATGAAGGATCAATTTGGGAAACTATACTTTCCTAGTCTTTGTATTTTGATTTGTCTTTATTTCTTCTTTTGTTCTTAGTAGTTTTCTATTTTAGTTTAAGGCCACTTTTGGGCCTAAAACATGTAAATACCAAAATTTTCTATGATAAATAAAAGATCAATCTGGTCTATTTTTTTTTTTTTTTAAAAGTATCACTGCCATCCTAAAAGAAGATGGTTTTTTTTTTTTTAAAAAAAAAAAAAATCTAAAACAAAGAAATTGAATTTTTAAAAATAATTTTTTATAAAGTTTCTCTCCTAAATGTTTTGAAATAAAAGTTGTTACCCCCTCCCTCGAACCATCCACCCCTACCTCCCCTCCAAAATTCTACCCCACTCCCAAAAGATTTTACATTTTTTTCATTGTGGGTTAGATATATAAATTTCTTTTAAGAAAATATTTTATACTTGTGTATCGAATATAACACAAATGAAAATTTTCAAAACTGAAAAAATTCAAAAAGAAAAAAAAAGGTTTAAATGGTAAGCACATGATATGAGATTAATTATTTGAATTTGAGGTTATCAGTTGCTAAATGTTTACCAATGTGAACTATACCAGAAGACAAGTTTTTTTTCAATATAAGAGAGTGTAGGACACATCAACACATGTTAGTTGAGGTGTGTTTCTCAAACTAATGAGTGATAATTTAAATATGAAATTCATATTCCCAATAATTTAGGTATGAAACTCAAAAAAAGAAATAATTTAAGTGTATTGCAAGCTGATAATAATGCAAGCTTCTAGGGATATTAATATCTCAATTGGTTATGTATCTGAATTTTGATATTGTTGGTGTGGTTGGATCCCATATTTTTTCTTTTTTATTTGCTTTATAGTTTAATAGGTTAAACATGCTTATAACAGTCATATTGTAGGTTTGATCCATATAAAGCCTACCAAGCTCTTCCTTAATACAAGGCATTCGAAGTATAGGTCACCCTGCAAATCTGATCTCAGGCTAATGAAAGGAAGCACATTGCTACCGATGTCCTTTGGGCATGCCTCCTTTGCTTATCACTCACCTCCCTCACTTTGTGATCTCATTTCTAATTTCTCTTTTCACCAATGTAATAATATGTTATTTTAAAAAAAAAAATATGGCAAGCTTCTTTGTTTGATTAATATACACAAACAACACACAAACATGACCACTATCCGACTCATAATATTTTTTCCCCTTCTCTTAAAGCCAACATGCACTTGCCAAAGAATTAAAGAAAAATACCTAAATATAGAATCACATTGAGTGAATATACTCTCTCTCTCTCTCATAGTATTTTCCCTTCTCTTAAAGCTTACATGCACTTGCCAAAAAATTAAAGAAAAGTACCTAAAAATAGAATCACTTTGAGTGAATATACTCTCTCTATCTATCTGTCTATCTGTCTCTTTGTCT